>JAQMWT010000112.1:0-53173 GCA_029834535.1 Chrysophaeum taylorii
GACAAACCAGAACAGAGTAACATGACAGAGGGTTTGCGAAGATTGGGCTCTTGTGAGAGAAACACTGGGCGAGAAAGTATTCATTTTAATGGCGTAGTGTTCTGCTGGACGAACTTGTTCTGTTTCCGAAGATTAAGAATCAAAGGGCGAAACCACGGGCTATCTGGTAAAACTCTCTTGCGGAGGTAGTTGTAATATGCCAGTAGATCCCTGTTTTCGTGGTATCGCTCGAGCGGAAATGCGAGGGAGCGTAGTTCGAGTTGCTTGTCGCGAGCGATGTTGTAGGTGAGACAAGGTAGAGCAGGTAAATTAGCTGCTACGTAGTGTATGGGAATACGCACATCTTTGTCTATGCGGCTCGTGACAGCGCTGAGCTTTGGCTCAGATCGATCATTGAACACAGTGGTCAGATTCGTCTGGTTCCACTCGAGCTTGCTCAGGATAGCGAGATGTCGATTGTGCACTGGCTGAAGACATAAGGCGAAGTCAATCTTGACGTAGCCAATTTGTGGATGATCTGGTAGGGGAACAGCGATGTTACGTGTTAACATCATGTGTGAGGCACGTTGTTGTCCAGTGGCTGTTTGAATAACAATCGGCGCGTATTTGGAGTCCAGTGGAATAATATGATTGGGTATTGCAAAATCGTAAGTGGACATCAATGAGATGGTAGCACAAGAGTCAAAATGTAGAAAGGAACAATGTGGAGGGACACTGTTTAGTCAAAATGTAGAAAGGAACAATGTGGAGGGACACTGTTTACCTTCATGTAGTTGGTGAGGAAGGCGTTTTCCGAATGTGGGCAAGTAGTGGAGAGGCTGGCTGTGAAGAAGTTCTCCAGCAATAACAGATGCGTTGGAATAATAATCGGCTGAACAGGTGGTGATGGTTCGTCAGCCTCATCAGCCATGCCGTGCTTTTCATCAAATGACGATAGCGAAGTATGATCGGCATCCCTTTTGGTTTCGGCTTGTGGTGGTAGGTTGAGGGCAGATTGGACCTGTGAAGATAGCGAGGACAGTAACGCTGGTGGTAAAGCCGAGATGGCGGAAGCTGTAAAGAAGTTAGGCACAATATTGGAGGGATTACCCTGTGTGTTGGGGGCATTCTTCGTGTCTGTAGTAGGAGGAGTTGCCTTTGGGGTGGGAGCAGTAACAACAGTATGATGTTGTGGCTCCACGTAGTTTAACGACTTTTCGGTCGAGGATAGATGAACGTCTACATCATAAATGATGTCTTCTGCGAACATGAGTTGTTCGTTTAGGCGAAGCAGTGGATGTCGTTGACAGAATATCAGCGGATTGCAATAGAGTCTCAAATCGCTTGGTGATATTCTGTTGTAGCTGAGCCGTGATATCATTATCTGTCACATGCTTTGTAAGTTCACTACACTGCTATTGCCGTGTATTTAAGGTGTGCTTCGTTCGGTCTAATAATTTCTTGTTAGATCGAGAGGACCTGTCGAAAGTCGAGGGTAAATTGGACGGTCATGGGACTGTCCAGCAGTTTTCTTGGTGACATAAGAATCACCAGAACGATAATAGGATAGGTCGCTGCGAGAGAAAGGCTGGCGAGCATCGTTAGAGTTAAGCAAGCGTCTAGCATTAAACATGGAGGGTGTTCCAGGTTGAGAAGAGGTGATGGACGCGAGTGTGTTTGCAGTTTGAGTCAGACTTTTGTCTGATAAATCCAACGTGTTGGTAAGTAGTAATTTTGGCTTTGGTTGTGGTGTCAATCCTTCGACGTAGGGTTGCCAAGAAACCGGGCGTTCAAAGCGTCTTTTCTTCGACCCATTTGATACTACATTATATAAGTCTAATGCGCATTCTAAGATATAGCTAGGGTTGGTAGGGTGACACAATCGTTCAGCGTCTGGCACAGGCCGAGATGAAGATCGAGTTTCATACATATAACACCAATCTACCCAACCACGATCGTAACGATTTTTGCTGGTATTATCGGCATAGTGCCGATGTGTCTCTTCATAATTTTGTTCACAAAGAGTACCAAAGTCGAATTGGAGATCAGTCTCTTCCTGGTTAAGTTGGTAAGAGATTCGCCTAAACGCTAGGACAGCTTCAATAAAGACATGGACATACCAGTTAGGATTATAAACAACAGAGTTAAATTGCTGTTTCAGGTAGGACACATCAGTAGTCGTAACAGACTCGTAGTGACTAAAGGCGATGAGCATAATGGCTCGAGCCTTGTTGGGTAAATAACTTTTGTTATACACCTCATTGATGGTGGGCCAGGCCGCAAGTGCTGGTTTTCCAACACTTTCAAGATTGAAGTAAGTATGCAAGAATGTAGCATACGTGTTCTGATAAGTGTGCCAGTCAGCAGCAGTTAACGAAAACATGGTAACAGGGGCACGAACACGGGTGTCAAAAGCTAATGCTTTCGGGTGCGCGCGATTTAAGATTCGTTCCTCTTCTAAGAAACGAGCATTGATTTCAGGGCGTAATGCCTTGACTTCATTGTCGTAACAGACAGTAGCTAGCTGAGCTACTTCTGCATCAGGTAAGTGGGGAAAGCTTCATTGGTGAAGTGCCATTCCTGATACTCAGGGGGCAATTCATCAACAGCTAAACGGAGATCAGCAGCCCTATCGGTCTTCCATTCCAGGAAAACGCGATCGAGAATTTGATTCCGGAGGATCTCGTAGTCCTTGCATGACCGAGTGTATGCTTCGTACGAGTCGTACTCGAGGAAGGCATCGGCATGACTGGACCGTAATAATTGCTTGATCTGTTTAATTTGCAAGGATACCTTGCGGGTCTGAAGCTGAAATCGATTTCCTTCGTTGAGAAACTCAACTACAGGAGCTTCGAGCTTCAATATATCCGCACCTGTGATCGCCTTGGGTGCGGCTCGTGCTGCGTGTTCTGCCATAGCAGTTGACGGGGAACCTGTGGGTTCAGTCACGCAGTTGACACTGTCTAGACATTCTAAGGGGGTCTGTCTATCGGTGTCTATGTACACTCATGCGTTCTCGATGGAAAGATGTCTATTTGACAACTGTGCAAGCTGTGAGTCCAGAGTAGTGTCGCTAAGCGTAGTCACTCATGGCAGCTGGTTATTTTGGTGCTCTCAAGGAGCTTGTTAGGTGCATTGCCATGGAATGTACGAGTGGACGTACCCAAAATATTCCATAACATGTGTGCAAGAGTACAGGTTAGCCAACTTACACACACATCAACATTAACATGACAATACGATACTATGAACAGGTGCACACAAGGTTACACGATCACGTGTGCAAAATATGCTATATACAGCCCAATGGTAATGGCGTTATATTGACAAGCGTGTTTGCGTGGCGAGGCTGGACCGGCGCGGTAACAGTCCAAAACCCATAGGTTACGTGCACGCTTTGACACATGGTTTCTCAGGGACCCGCCTGGGCCCATAACCTGCAGAGCATTTAGCATGCAGTGGTAAGTCACCTGGGAAACCATCCCGTCTCATCATGAACGTCTGGAAGTATTTAATTCGGGGAATGAAGGTTATGTTCCCTATATCCTCAGAACACGACAGGCGGCATCTAGAACTACACGAGAAAGGTTAAGTGTATAGTGCTACATACCTCGGGACGCGCTAGACCATGATGATGAGCTTGAGCACAAATCAGAGGACTAATTGACTGTGTAGAAAGGAAGAAGGAGGGTAAGGAAGTGCAGAGCATTTAGCAAGCAGTGGTAAGTCACCTGGGAAACCATCCCGTCTCACCATGCACGTCTGGAAGTATTTAATTCGGGGAATGAAAAGGTATGTTCCCTATATCCTCAGAACACGACAGGCGGCATCTAGAACTACACGAGAAAGGTAAAGTGTATAGTGCTACATACCTCGGGACGCGCTAGACCATGATGATGAGCTTAAGCACAAATCAGAGGACTATTTGATTGAGTAGAAAGCAAGAAGAAGGGTAAGGAAGAGATCACGTTCTTAACGGACGGATAAGGGTAAGAGGCAGCAGATTTCTCTGCACCCCCTCGAGATGTGTATAGTGCTACATACCTCGGGGCGCGCTAGACCATGATGATGAGCTTAAGCACAAATCAGAGGACTATTTAGTTGTGTAGAAAGGAAGAAGAAGGGTAAGGAAGAGATCACGTTCTCGACGGACGGATAAGGGTAAGAGGCAGCAGATTTCTCTGCACCCCCTCGAGATGTCTTAAGCGCAAGGTGCGTCTATAGAACATCTCTTGAGAAAGATGATGATGAAGGAAGAAAATGACCCTTACCCTGATCGCCGACTGCGGTTGCGATGGAGGACGGTGCCTCATGAATCCTGAGCCTTGCGAGGGCATCCGCCCTCCCGGCGTAGGTTGGCACCTATTCGCCTCCCGGGCGGGCCGGTTGGCAGCCGGAACGTTCGCATTGGGACGGGGTATGGCCGGGGGGCGAAGACGGAAGGTCATCGACGAGTTGGTTCTCAGTCACATCGCGGTCTCCTCGTCGCATGGCGACAAGCTTGATGGTCACTCTCCGCCGACCGGCCTTTCGGCGCTCCTCGTCTACAGGCCCGTGATTCCGGACTGGCTCCCGTCGGTCCGGCCTGGCTCCCATGCTCGGGAGAGGTCTGAAGTTAGTTAAGTTAGAAGGAAGAAAAAAATGAGAATACAGTCTTGATGGTCGCAGAGGTCACATACGAAGCATCAAGAGTATAGAAGGGTCGTAGGACTTGGACTTGGTGGAGCTGAGAGTCGATTTGACCCTTTCGAACAGAACATTAAGAAACACAGATACAACAGACAGTGTGTTAGGATTATCAATCATCGTCAGCTTCTGCTGCAAGGTGGTGAAGACCAATAGCTGAATGATGTGGTGCCAAGAGAAGGGTGAGTGCAAATAGAGCATTCAGTATGGATGGCGACAGAGAATCTAGTTGAAAGGTGTCCAGTTGGTTTTCCAAAAAGTTGGACTTGGCGAACGAAGATAGAAGAGTCTTCAGATTCACATGAGAGCGGACGGAATGCTCTGAAGCATGAGAGCAACTTGTCACGTAGATGAAGGAGGTGATCGTCCTGGGAGGAGTGGTTGGCAGCATATTGGTCATCATAAGCTGTAAGAGTTAAGCGAGACAGCAGCTCTGGGATCTTGTACCGTGTTATGAGTAACACGTGTGCATTGGCAGTAGGAGGAAACAGCCGATTCTCTAGGGAGGTGATTGAAGCAATGGCAGCCTGTAGATCAGTGCGCAGAGATAGACTTTTCAGCGCCGAAGGTGTCGACTTTGCGGATATATAGGCGAAGAGTTTCCTGGAGTTGCTCGACTTGCTGATGTAAGGCATCGACATCAGCCGAGGCAGAAGAAGCAGGGTGTGTCGATGGTGAAGTCCTTTCCAGGGTAGGTCATGATGTGGGGAGTGAGTAGTTTAAAGACGTCTCGGTCAACACATGCTGTGCAAGTAGGGGGTATTTCGCGTTAGATTGCTAGTCAAAAGAGTATATAACTCCGCTGGCAAATGATAGGTGCGTATGATGGTCGCGCGTATATGACCAGCTGAGCGCGCATCACAGGGGGATTGGATGGAAGTAGCGTTGCGAGCACACACAGTAGGTTGTATAGGCACCTGATCGGTGTTGTGACAAGCACAGCAAATGTTCATGGTAATAGCAGAAATGGGGGTGTGACCATTCTTCTTATGGTCGTCCGTGTTGAGGTGACTCAGCACTTCAGTGGGGAGTTCACGAGGTGTTTGTGACTTCGAACTGTGCGTGGTCGAGACAAGGAACGTTGGTTGTCCCAAATTTTTGAGGCATTGCGTACAGAAGGATGACAAAATGAAACGTTCGCGTTTGGGGCCTCTGTAGCAGCCAATAGAAGCAATAGCAGGGGCAGCTACCCAAGGTATAGTAATGGGTAGGCGCATGGATATGAATGTTGTTAGTTCCACAAACAGTGAAAGGTCAGTAGACTCATAGATCGAGTTGAGTGCCGTAGCGATTTCCGCTCGCATAAAAGAAGAGAGAGACGGGGTGGCAGGGACACGGAAGTTCTCAAAGAGAGAGCGACCGAACGAGACTCGACCGTCGACGGGTCGAACACCGTTTGACCTTCGATACGATGCGTGCCGGCGTCTTCGTCGCCGCTGCGAGCCACCGCCGTCGCGACCGCGAACTCGGACTCTCCCCCGAGGGCGACAAGGGCTCGCCGTAAAGTAAAAGTCGCGGCCTTCGTCGACGCCGCCTCGACGACGTCGCCGCGCGCGACGAGTCTTCGAGCTCGACGCGTCTGCGACCGCGATTTCGGCTTGGTCGACGCTGGTCGCGCGACGTCCTGGGACTGGCCGCGCTCTGGCCATCGCAAACCTCGCGACCTACAGCACGAGCGCCGGCTACGGATCGAAGACGCGTCGACGTCGACGAACCCGAAAAAAAACTCCGCGGCGCGCCGCCGATCACCGAGCTCGACGCGTCTGCCAGCGCGATTTCGCCTTCTTCGCCGCTGCTCGCGCCCCGTCGTCCGAGTGGCCGCCCCGAGGACTTCCGCTTCGGCTTCTACGACAGACGCCCCGCCGCCGCGAGACGCGAACGCGGAAAGACCGACGACGAACGCGAGCGCCCGCGGACTTCCGCGAGGGGACCGCGACGCTCGCTTCGCGACCCATGCCGCGGACCACCGCGAATCGCGCCAGCGCGCCGTCGAACGTGGGGACCGCGACGCCCGGCCCACAACCCACGCCCAGGAACAACGCGGCGACGACCGCGACGAGCGCGCCGCGCGCCGACGCGCCGACGCGCCGACGAACGGCCGCGCGCCCGCGCGCGTCCACGACGACCGCCCGTGGCCGCGCTCTGGCCATCGCCGACGGAGACGAAGACCTCCCCGCTCGCGTCTACGGCGAAGCCCGCTTCCACGGCCACGCCTCGCTCTTCCCGCAGCGGCCGTCCTCGCCACGAGAACCTTTCGACCGTCGACCGCGACGGTGCGTCCGGTATCTACGTCTACACCATCGGCCACCATCGACCACACGGATACATCTCCGTCGTGCTCCCTCGAAACGCACGCCCTCTCAACTCCAAAACGGTGCGCGCTCCATTCTCCGCCGCCTCATCCCTGTCTACCTCCTCGAACTCGCACCATGGATATTAATAAAAGACTACTACGCCCTATATCCCCTCGGCCTTACACTCCCCAATGGGGAGTCCGCCTCCTCCAGCCCGAACCTGTTGTCTCCTCCCACGAAATCCCACGGTAAAGAAAGAGAATAAAACGGGCGTGTGGTCGGAGGCCAATTCCACCGCGTCGCGCCACGCAAAGCCGAAAAAAAAATAAAAAAACAGCCATAACGCTAACCCCCACTGTGGCAGTAACGCCCATTTCCCCCACTTGCCTGCCTGCCACCTGACTTACCCTGATTGTTGCCCTGGTATTGACCTTGCATTTATGGGGGGGGGTGTCGAGATGACACCTTCACCTGCGCTTCCACTGGACCCAATGTACCGGGCATTTGTATGGCTTTCTTGCTGTCTTCTTGATATTACCCTCTTTTGATTGTCCGATTTCGTGATGGCGTGAGGTATTACACTGACATCGGGCGTGTGGTGGTTTCACCCGCGGTTCGGGTTGGGAGGAAGGGTTGTTGAGGCCCCCGGTGTAGTCCCTCGCCGTCAGGGAGGTGATCTGCCTCGCGCGAGCTAGTTAGGTCTTATAACAATGCCTTGCGATATGCAAAAGTATGCAAAATGAGTCGTAGTGACTCCGCTCCCCGTTCGATCCGAATCACGTAAAATGAACCCCACGGCGGTACCCGTGATCCTCTGGATCTTCACCCACAAATGCGTCGGCTTCGCACTCACTCGACCGTTACGAACCGACTCGCCGCCGAAAAACAGGAGATCGATAGTCCGGGAGTTGGACTATCGATTCCCGTTTCTGAGACCACTGTAGTGGTTTTCTCAGATACCCGCCCCTCCTGGCCGGACCGGGGGCCTCAACAACCCTTCCCCCCAACCCGAACCGCGGGTGAAACCACCACACGCCCGATCTCCGTGTAATACCTCACGCCATCACGAATTCGGACAATCAAAAGAGGGTAATATCAAGAAGACAGCAAGAAAGCAATACAAATGCCCGGTACATTGGGTCCAGTGGAAGCGCAGGTGAAGGTGTCATCTCGACACCCCCCCCCCATAAATGCAAGGTCAATACCAGGGCAACAATCAGGGTAAGTCAGGTGGCAGGCAGGCAAGTGGGGGAAATGGGCGTTACTGCCACAGGGGGTGTCGAGATGACACCTTCACCTGCGCTTCCACTGGACCCAATGTACCGGGCATTTGTATTGCTTTCTTGCTGTCTTCTTGATATTACCCTCTTTTGATTGTCCGATTTCGTGATGGCGTGAGGTATTACGCTGAGATCGGGCGTGTGGTGGTTTCACCCGCGGTTCGGGTTGGGAGGAAGGGTTGTTGAGGCCCCCGGTCCGGCCAGGAGGGGCGGGTATCTGAGAAAACCACTACAGTGGTCTCAGAAACGGGAATCGATAGTCCAACTCCCGGACTATCGATCTCCTGTTTTTCGGCGGCGAGTCGGTTCGTAACGGTCGAGTGAGTGCGAAGCCGACGCATTTGTGGGTGAAGATCCAGAGGATCACGGGTACCGCCGCGGGGTTCATTTTACGTGATTCGGATCGAACGGGGAGCGGAGTCACTACGACTCATTTTGCATACTTTTGCATATCGTAAGGCATTGTTATAAGACCTAACTAGCTCGCGCGAGGCAGACCACCTCCCTGACGGCGAGCGACTACACCGGGAAGGCCGTCCATACCCATTTTGCATACTTTTGCATATCGTCATATCGTACATTTTGCATACTTTTGCATATCGTCATATCGTAAGGCATTGTTATAAGACCTAACTAGCTCGCGCGAGGCAGACCACCTCCCTGACGGCGAGCGACTACACCGGGAAGGCCGTCCATAGTCTTCACGCGCAAGGCAAATGCTTCCGTAAGACCAGCGCACCGGTACAGCGCGCAGTAGTCAGACGGCTGCCGGCAATTGTCGTCTGACGAAAAGAATACAACAAGTGAGTTGTGAACATCCGGAACAAACCTATTATCCGGGCAAATCGCGATCATGGCAGAGAGGCCAATGACAGAACGATCGCAGTGGTTTCGGGACGCACAGGGGCGTCTGCAACGATTCAGTGCAGGGACTCCATTTGCGTCTATTGGAAGAACACCGTTCAGTACGCCCTTTCAACGACAGGAAGCCGAGGAAAGCGGCATCGGAAGAGAGGCAAGATCATATGATAGCCTCGACAGCCCCCCAAGCGTGGTCATCCTTCCGGATCCACGCGGCGGCGAAGGGGGAGCTACGGTTGCGTCAGACGCAACTTCAAGACAAGGTGAGCCGACGTTCCCGTACGCACGACCCTACGAACGTGCGATGAATACTACGGAGTCATCTCGAGCGGAACCCGAACCGTTTACGGCGATGCGTGGACCAGAGGAGAGTGCACCTCCTAGGCCACCATCTGTGAATACGAGAGCGACAGATTTTCGCGGGGATGTCGACCCCGAGGTTCTGCAGACCATCAACGAACGATTCGAGATGTACCAGTCGCAGATGGAGCAAATCATACGTGAACTTGAGAACACCCGCCGCGACGCTCAACAACAACGCTCAGAAGTGGAGCGACAGCGGATCGACAACGATCGACTTCGGCGAATGATGGAGGAATCCATGCGGGCGCATGCTCGAGAGGCACGGCCAACCTCTCCGAATGCTACGCGTGTTACGCCCGACGACGATGATGACGCTGTATCGGCACTGACCGACGATCAGCCACCGCGAAGTCGACCGGAGCCTACCCCGCACCATCATACTGACCCCGGTTCGGCGCGTCCTCGTGACGAAGAAGAAATACTTCATGTCAGGAAGGGAGCTGCTGGTATGACACGTATCACATTCTCGAATCTCACGGGGCAAATTACCAAGGACCGTGATGAGGTGGACGCGTGGTGGATGCAATTGCGGCGTATGATGGAGGGAAAGATTGATAAACCCTCAATAGCGATGAACGTGATTGGAGGTGAGTATCAACTCGCCCCTATGGAAGCTTATCGCAAGTGGGAAGTTGAACGACCGCAGATGTGGAAACAATACAAGGATGGGACCATCACAATGAAAGAGTTGCGCCAGCATGATGAGGACTGTCTGGATGCTATGCAAGAAGCGACGAAGCTTCCTTGTCCACCTCGGGCTACGGTTGAGGAGCTTGAACGTGAATGGTTCAATTTACGGCAGGGGAATTTATCGTTGAATAAGTATATCGCGCGATGGGTGCAGAAATTCGGCCAGTGGAGAGCAATGTCAGGTGGCGATACTGATCCGGCTGCGTTCCGTTCGCATTTTAACGCTGGTCTCAATTATGAGCGTTTGCGGACGAGCGTCGAACTTGCTCAGGCCTCACCGCATATGAAAGCATCTACTCTCACCCTCAACGATGTCATTCAATTGACCATCCAAATTTCCAAGATTCTGGAAGCCAACCCTACTGCCAACATCGAAGATGCGATTAAGAAGGAGAAAGGAAAGGAGCACGCACCACGAATGAGGAGAGAGCAGCAGCAGCAGAGGCAGCAGTTGCAGCCAGTCCAACGGGTTGGTTGTGTTACTGACTCGGGAGTTGGAAGCTGGCTACCACAGGGGATAGATAACCATACGCGTCAGGCAATTACGACGTGCCTCAGTTGCGGCCGGCATGGTAATTTTCATCACGACAACGGTGTATGTCCTGTGCCGGACAATCCCTCGAGGAAGAGGCGTGCTGCTCAGACGTTGACGGCTGCGGGTTTTCCAGCAACGCCAGAGGGACAGGAGCAATACCGACGGACGCTTTTAGCTGCAGCAGGACAGGCTTCAGTGACTCAGCTGGCGCCGCGCGTTGTGCAACAGCCGCAGGTGGTCTACACAGCAGCACAGGTGCCAGGTGCAGGTCAACAGCAGCGTTTGTTTGGTTGCAGACTCTCAACAACAGGTAGTCCGAAGGCAGCCCGCAGTGCAGCGGACCGCTCAGACCTCGGTGCGCCTGGAGGATCTGACTACGGCTCTCAACACGATGAACTTGATTCGTCAGGCACAGCAGACGGCTCCGCCGGGCAGAGGGCGACAGTCTCAGAGAGCGAACCCTAGCCAGCACAGTGATGGTGTCGCCGCTCGGTGCCTTGAAGTGCTTGGCGAAGATCAGGATGACACTAAGCGAGCGGACTACTGCACTGTGCAGTATTCTGAGCTCATGGAGGGAAACGTGTATGATGATGACGAGGTTGGGGGCCATGATTATAGCTTCTCTGCGGAAGGCTATTCCCCTACCTCCTTCCTTTTTGGTCATCACTGAAGATGCATGGGTGGAGGAGCAGGAGCAAAGTACCGAAGTGACTGGAGTTGCATCTAGAGTTCTTTCGGAAGACGAAGATAATCGTGACGAATTGGGGTATACGATTGTTCGTGTGGGACAAGATACCTTGGTTGCCATGGATATAGTGCCACCGAGGGACGACTGTGCCGAGCGTTATGCTGCTCACCCTTCCATCTCTTCGGATTTTGAGAATTTCTGCCCTCAGACTGCGTTGAATACTACTCAGGATCAATACCATCGTGAAAATAAAGCCGTAAGGTACGATGGTGCGAGATCCGCCTCTTTGACGTATGTGCCTGTGGCTATCTCTTCGCAAGATGGTTCGAAATATTCCATCATCGCTGCCGGTTTGGATGGCATGGCTGATTCCCCCTACATCGATCACCGCTTGTATCGCAAACTTGATCGTGACGGCAAAATCATCTATCGTCAGCCACTCCCTACGATTCGTATTCTAAATGGGTCAGGAGGTTCGGGAGCTGCTATTCGAGAATGGGCCATCCTCCGGATCTCCTTGGTGCCGACGACATCCATGCTGCTCATGTTCTTCGTTGGTCAAACGAATGGGCAGTTACTATTAGAAGCACGAGAATTACGACTCTTGGGTACGATTTTGGATTATGCGACAGAGAGAGCTATTTTTCGGCGTTCTGAAGTGACCATTGGAGTTTTGAAGAATCGGACTTCCGCCTCGCCACAAGACCAGCATGGAATTGTGCTTTACAATGATGCATTCGATGCGACTCCGCAGGTAGTGCAGATGTTCCCGACAGCTAAGCTTGCTGTGCAATACGGAAACATCCAAACTTGGACGCCAGTTGGTAAACCGTGGAGTTATGACAGTCAGTCTATGGCGTTCTATTCGTATCAGAGCGAATCACCATCACATTCCTTCCGGTGATCAGACTGCTGGAAAAGCTGAAGACCAACTTGAATGCCCTGCAGACGAGGAAGATATCATCCCTCATTTCGCGTACGTGACGAGTACTCGATTTCTTCTTCCAAACCAACCGTACTTCTTGGAGATGGAGTGCGATGTGCCGCTGGAAAAGAGTCACGTATTCCGACCTTATCGGTCACTCCTCCAAGATCTCCGCCTTGTACCTGGTTCCTATTCATCGTATTGTGCTGATGAGCCCAACGAAGTTCATGTGGCTGTGGAGCACATTGGTGACGAACCCATTGGTATCGACCCCGAAGTCCCGGTGGTCGAAGGCGAGATCATGCCGCATGAAGGATGTGTCAACATGCAGCTAGAAGCCACTGATGACGTGTGTCATGCCACTCTTACGGCTGCTGTTGACGACGACGAAGTCGAAGAGGATGTCTTGAGTGACAGACCTCCTCCTCAGCCACCTCCAGATGAAGAAGTGAAAAAGGCACCAGAAATGGAGATGGAGGCGACTGTTAAGGAGCTGCTATCTAAGCACGCCTCCTTGGTTTGGATACCCATCACCTACACCTTTGTCGTCGTCTACTTTGCTGGCGCTGGAGGATCAACGTTGGGTATCCGGCGATGCAATGAGCTATATGGCAGTTCATTTCGCATTGTCCTGGCTTTGGATGCTTGTCCTCAAGCCCGAGCCACCTTCGAACTCAATTTTCCGAAGATTCCCTATGTTTTGCATGAGTTGGGGAAATCTCATCGTCGTACATACGACTTGGTGTTGTCGTATTTACATTCAGATTTTCGGAAGCACTCTTATTTTCACGCCAGTCCGCCGTGTATATATGGATCGACTGCCAATTTGCACTACAGGGACGCACGCAAGGGCGCTACTATTACTTCTTGGGTCCTGCGTCATTCCCGCAACGCACCTTATGTGATTGGACGATGGACACTTGAGCAGGAACCATCAGTGATCCCTTTTGTGCATCACCAATTTTATGTGCCGCGTATTGTTGATTTCTATAGTATCACGCCAGCGCTGCTGTGCTCGCGCACGCGCCTACTTACTTGCAATGTTCGCTTGGAACTGCCGTTATTATCGCGTGTACCACCGAATTTACGGGACCGTTTTGGCCCAGCATTGGGATTTACAGGTGGTCAACTAACTAACTAACTTCAGACCTCTCCCGAGCATGGGAGCCAGGCCGGACCGACAGGAGCCAGTCCGGAATCACGGGCCTGTAGACGAGGAGCGCCGAAAGGTCGGTCGGCGGAGAGTGACCATCAAGCTTGTCGCCATGCGACGAGGAGACCGCGATGTGACTGACAACCAACTCGTCGATAACCTTCCGTCTTCGCCCCCCGGCCATACCCCGTCCCACTGCGAACGTTCCGGCTGCCAACCGGCCCCGCCCGGGAGGCGACTAGGTGCCAACCTACGCCGGGAGGGCGGATGCCCTCGCAAGGCTCAGGATTCATGAGGCACCGTCCTCCATCGCAACCGTAGTCGGCGATCAGGGTAAGGGTCACCCGCTCATTATAGTGAACAGTTTCTCATCTACGCGCCCGGCTATCGGCCCTGCCTTTACGGTGACGCGCAATAAGCTCCGCTTAGGACCTCATTTCTCGAACACCCGTCCACTCACGTTGCAGATGCACCAGGAAATTATGACCGTTCCTGCTACGTGGCAATGGGGTGCGACAGTTTCCGAGACAGTAGCTATGAAGATGCTTGGCAGTATGGTGCCACCCGCGACTATGACGCGGATTGCGCTAGCAGTGCACAATTCGTTTGAACCTTCACTTCGAAATTTGGGTAAGTTGCGGAATATTGCGACGACTACGCTAGCCCAACCTGATCACCATATTCTACGGTTTTCACCTTTTGCTGTAGAGTCGCGCATTCCAACGCTCGACCCTGCCACTCGAAGTGTATCATGGATTGCGCCCGATGAACTCTATTCTTCTGCGAGTCCTGCACCATCCGCTGCTGCCACCACCACCCCGCCACCGCCTTCAGTTACATCGCCTGGGACGGCTTCATCTTTTGCAGGGGGCACCGTCGCCACTGCTGTTATGCAGAGCAACCAAGTTGATAACCAGCCCTCCGCAACTGCTGAAGAAGAAGGCACCGCGAAAGAGCGACCAGCGTATTTCAATACGTACGACGTTCCGTGGGCGGACACGCCTCACGACGAACATGGTCAACCTTCACCGGTGATGCCTCCTCATTTAGCGGATCAGGAGAGCATGCAGGTCATCCCTCCGACCGTCGCGCAGGTCGAAGAGGTGATGACTGAGTTGGGTATTACAGAGCATCCTGCCTTAGATGATGACGAGAAGCTGATGATGAAGCATTTAATCTCGTATTCGTGGGCATTTTTCGATGATGTGATGAGACCTGTTGATTCACCTGAAGTGACGCTCCGGTTCAAAGAAGAGAACCCGACTCCGTCAAACTCTCGCCATATCAGTTATCGAAAGAAAAGATTGAATGTTTGCGGATGCAGATTGAAGCATGGACCCGAGACGAAGTTATTCGTCCCGCGAATTCTCCATGGGGTTTCCCTATTTTGATGTTGCCTAAGAAAGGTGCTGAGCCTGGCACTTCCAATGCTTACAGAGCAGCTGTCGACCTACGGCGCCTCAATGCATTGCTCAAGGATGATAGCTGGCCGAGTGTGAGCATGGCTGACGCGTTGATGTTTCTCATTGACAAGTTTTGTCGTTCCAGTTTGGATATTCGTTGGGGCTATCACAATTTACGATTGTCGCTGGATGCACAAGATGTGGTCACCTTCACTAGTCCTCTGGGAGCGTACAGCTACATGCGTCTACCTTTGGGAGTCAAACCAGCCGGAAGTTTGTTTTGCAAGCAGTTGAACACTGACTTGTCGCAATGGCTATATCGTGATCTCGTGGCATATATCGACGATATTCTCGCCGGTCACGCAGATACAAAGAATCACTTGCAGTGCCTTGTGCAAGTTATTCCCCATCTCGCCTTGAAGGGGTACAGCGCCAAGATCAAGAAGATTCATTTTATGCAAGAAGTCATTGAGTTTTTGGGTCATTTATCTACCCCGAACGGACTTCTTCCATCACCAAGATCTTTAGAAGCCATCAGACACATGCCAATTCCTGGCACTTTGTCGGATGCTGACCCTAAGAAGCAAGTGCGATCTTTCCTTGGAATGGGGAGCTTTTGCCGGCGTTATGTAAGGAATTTTGCGAAAGTTGCAGAGCCATTAAGACAACTGACGTTGCCGGACGTGAAATTCAAGTGGACGAAAGAGTGTCAGGAAGCTTGGGATGCCATCATCGAGGCTATTGTCACGTCGAAGGGCGTCTACCATCCTGATTACTCGTTGCCTTTTTACATTCGAACTGATGCTTCCGCGCATGGGTTGGGTGCTTACCTATTTCAAAAAGTACCAGTCGTTGACGACGATGGAAGAGAAAGAATCGAAGAGAGAGTTATCGAGTACTGGAGTCGAACCGTGCCTAAGTCGATGAGGAAGTATGATCCTCGGCGCTTGGAACTCCTCGCAGTACTCTCTGCTCTCGAAAATTTCCGATTTTATATCGAAGGTCATCAGACGAAGTTAGAGACGGATCATCGTAACTTAACGTTTCTGCGGGATTCGAATCATACGTCTGGACAGTTAGCACGATGGGCTATGCGGCTTGCTGCGTTCGACCGGGAGCTCGGATACAAACCTGGAAGCTCCCCTGGCATGCGTATTCCGGATTGTCTGTCGCGCAACCCTATCGACAAATTGATCGAGAAAGATGAAGACGGGGAACCGATCAATGATTTTTTTTTTGATTTTCCAAGAAATCCCCACCGATGTCCCTGGCACAGCTTGCTTCACCTTCTCTTCGGTGACGATGCCCATGCTGACGGACAGCGGACCCACCGCAGCTATGGTAGCAGTTAGTACACGACAGAACGTACAACCGCCTCAATTCTCGTACGAGTCTGAGCCAGTTGACTCCGTCGAACGTCTCCCTTTTGCGGATCAAGCGGAGGATGAGATCACTCTCGATGAGATAGCGAAAGAGCAAGCTGACGGATTACTACTCGGACGTCGAGCGGATTTTTGAGCGTCTCAAGACAAAAAGCGAGCCCAGGAGACCACCCACAGTCTCCGAAAAGAGGCAGAAAGAAGGCCGGAGAGACCAACCATAGTCTCTGAGACCAACCATAGTCTCTGGCGAGGCAAAAGGCTTGTGCCGTGTAAGTCCGTCGCACCGGTCAACCGCGCGAGTCGAACAGTAGCCGGCAAATTTTGCTGCTCGACGCGAAGTTTTGGTGTTCGAGATAGCCGTTGATATCCGAGAGAAACCGCACCATGGAAACTAGAGGAGACTGACGTTTGTTCTGCGACCGCTTCTGCTGAAGAACGACGCTTAAGACCAGAAGACAAAGATCCTGACGGAGGTAGCTTCACATGCCTATGACCCAACATGGAGGGCTGTGAACCCTGTGTGACTGATTTTCGCCCGGATGAAATCGATGTCCTCGTCACTAACTTCGGTCTCCACAGCAACAAAGTTCCTGCTGATGTAGCTGAACGAGCTTATCGTACCATTCGTGAGCATGACCTTCGTCACCCTTGAAGTCGAGGACGACTTCATCTCACGTAGGGGGCTCCTGTGGCAGTAACGCCCATTTCCCCCACTTGCCTGCCTGCCACCTGACTTACCCTGATTGTTGCCCTGGTATTGACCTTGCATTTATGGGGGGGGGGTGTCGAGATGACACCTTCACCTGCGCTCCCACTGGACCCAATGTACCGGGCATTTGTATGGCTTTCTTGCTGTCTTCTTGATATTACCCTCTTTTGATTGTCCGATTTCGTGATGGCGTGAGGTATTACACTGAGATCGGGCGTGTGGTGGTTTCACCCGCGGTTCGGGTTGGGAGGAAGGGTTGTTGAGGCCCCCGGTCCGACCAGGAGGGGCGGGTATCTGAGAAAACCACTACACCACAACGCTTCGCGCAACGGAAAGCAACGAAAACGGTACACACCCTACCCAAGAACGAAAAGTTGCCCAGCAATCTTCAAGAACCGAAAAGACTCAATTCCACGGCGTGAGACGGCGTTTTTGGTTGGCTCCCGAGACACGGCGGCCCTCGAGGCCCTGGGGGGTCCGGGGGTGTCCCCCGGCGGGAGGTTTGGGGGGCAGAGCCCCCCAATTCTCGGGGGGTTCGGGGGCTTGCCCCCCGAGAAAAAGGCCGGGAAAAACCCGACTTGGCCTTACTAGTCCACAATAATTAATTGGGGAACCTCAGTGTGCCAGTGAGCACACATTGCAGAGAAATCTGCTGCCTCTTACCCTTATCCGTCCGTTGAGAACGTGATCTCTTCCCTACCCTTCTTCTTCCTTTCTACACAATCAAATAGTCCTCTGATTTGTGCCTACGCTCATCATCATGGTCTAGCGCGTCCCGAGGTATGTAGCACTATACACTTTACCTTTCTCGTGTAGTTCTAGATGCCGCCTGTCGTGTTCTGAGGATATAGGGAACATACCTTTTCATTCCCCGAATTAATTACTTCCAGACGCTCATGATGAGACGGGATGGTTTCCCAGGTGACTTACCACTGCTTGCTAAATGCTCTGCAGGTTATGGGCCCAGGCGGGTCCCTGAGAAACCATTTGTTAAAACGTGCACGTAACCTATGGGTTTTGAACTGTTACCGCGCCAGTTCAGCCTCGCCACGTAAACACACTTGTAAATACAACGCCATTACCATTGGGCTGTATATGATACTTTTTTTGCGCACGTGATCGTGTAACCTTGTGTGCACCTGTTCATAGCATCGTGTTGTCATGTCAATGTTGATGTGTGTGTAATTGGCTAGCCTGTACTCGTGCACACATGTTATGGAATATTTTGGGTACGTCCACTCGTACATTCCATGGCAATGCACTTAACAAGCTCCTTGAGAGCACCAAAACTAACCAGCTGCCTGAGTGACTACGCTTAGCGACACTACTCTGGACTCACAGCTTGCACAGTCGTCAAATAGACATATTTCCATCGAAAACGATGAGTGTACATAGACACCGATAGACAGACCCCCTTAGAATGTCTAGACAGTGTCAACTGCGTGACTGAACCCACAGGTTCCCCGTCAACTGCTATGGCAGAACACGCAGCACGAGCCGCACCCAAGGCGATCACAGGTGCGGATATATTGAAGCTCGAAGCTCCTGTAGTTGAGTTTCTTTACGATGGAAATCGATTTCAGCTTCAGACTCGCAGCGTATCCTTGCAAATCAAGCATATTAAGCAATTGTTACGGTCCAGTCATGCCGATGCCTTCCTCGAGTACGACTCGTACGAAGCATATACTCGGTCATGCAAGGACTACGAGATCCTCCGGAATCAAATTCTCGATCGCGTTTTCCTGGAATGGAAGACCGATAGGGCTGCTGATCTCCGTTTAGCTGTTGATGAATTGCCCCCTGAGTATCAGGAATGGCATTTCACAAAGAAGCTTTCCCCAACTTACTTGATGCAGAAGTAGCTCAGCTAGCTACTGTCTGTTACGACTATGAAGTCAAGGCATTACGCCCTGAAATCAATGTTTCGTTTCTTAGAAGAGGAACGAATCTTAAATCGCGCGCACCCGAAGGCATTAGCTTTCGACACCCGTGTTCGTGCCCCTGTTACTATGTTTTCGTTAACTGCTGCGGACTGGCACACTTATCAGAACACGTATGCTACATTCTTGCATACTTACTTCAATCTTGAAAGTGTTGGAAAACCAGCACTTGCGGCCTGGCCCGCCATCAATGAAGTATATAACAAAAGTTATTTGCCCAACAAGGCTCGAGCCATTATGCTCATCGCCTTTAGTCACTACGAGTCTGTTGCGACTACTGATGTGTCCTACTTGAAACAGCAATCTAACTCTGTTGTTTATAATCCTAACTGGTATGTCCATGTATTTATCGAAGCTGTCCTAGCATTTAGGCAAATCTCATACCAACTTAACCAGGAAGAGACTGACCTTCAATTCGACTTTGGCACTCTTTGTATAAAAATCTATGAAGAGATACATCGGCATTATGCCGATAATACCAGCAACAATCGTTACGATCGTGGTTGGGTAGATTGATGTTATATGTATGAAACCCGATCTTCATCTCGGCCTGTGCCAGAAGCTGAACGATTGTGTCACCCTACCAACCCTAGCTACATTTTAGAATACGCATGAGACCTATACAATGTAGTATCAAATGGGTCGAACAAAAGACGCTTAGAACGCCCTGTTTCTTGGCAACCCTATGTCGAAGGTTTATCATCTCAACCAAAGCCAAAGTTACTACTTGTAAAAATTCTGGACCCAGCAGACAAAAAGTCTGACTCAAACTGCTAACACACTCGCCTTCATCACTTCGTCCCAACCTGGTACATCTTCCTCGTTTAATGCTAGACGCTTGCGTAACTCTAACGATGCTCGCCAGCCTTTCTCTCGCAGCGACCTATCCTACTATCGTTCTGGTGATTCTTATGTCACCAAGAAAACTGCTGGACAGTCCCATGACCGTCCAATTTACCTTCGCACTTTCGACAGGTCCTCTCGATCTAACATGAAATTATTAGACCGAACGAAGCACACCTTAAACACCCTGCGAGAACAGTGTAGTGAACTTACGAAGCATGTGACAGATAATGATACCACGGCTCAGCTACAACAGATTATCAACAAGTTATTTGAGACTCTATTACAATCAGCTGACATTCTGTCAACGACATCTACTGAGGACGACAGTAGTTTACTTCGTCTAAACGAACAGCTCATGTTTGCAGAAGACATCATTTATGATGTAGACGTTCATCTATCCTCGACCGAAAAGTCGTTAAACTACGTGGAGCCACAACACCATACGGCTGTTACTGCTCCCACCCCAAAAGCAACTCCTCCTGCTACAAACACACAGGGTAATCCTTCCAATACCGTGCCTAACCTCTTTACCGCTTCCGCCATCTCGGCTTTACCACCAGCATTATTGTCCTCGCTATCTTCACAGGTCCAATCTGCCCTCAACATACCATCACAAGCCGAAACCAAACGGGATCATACTTCGCTATCGTCATTTGATGAAAAGCACGGCATGGCTGATGAGGCTGACGAACCATCACCACCTGTTCAACCGATTATTATTCCAACGAATCTGTTATTGCTGGAGAACTTCTTCACAGCCAGCCTCTCCACTACTTGCCCACATTCGGAAAACGCCTTCCTCACCAGCTACATGAAGGTAAACAGTGTCCCTCCACATTGCTCTTTTCTATATTATGACTCTTGTGCTACCATCTCATTGATGTCCGCTTATGATTTTGCAATACCCAATCATATAATTCCACTGGACTCCAAATACGCGCCGATTGTTATTCAGACGGCTACAGGACAACAACGTGCATCACACATAATGTTGACACGCAACATTGCTGTTCCCCTACAAGATCATCCACAAGTTGGCTATGTTAAGATCGACTTCGCTTTATGTCTTCAGCCAGTGCATGACCGACATCTCGCTATCCTGAGCATGCTCGAGTGGAACCAGACGAACCTGACCACTGTGTTCAATGATCGAGCTGAGCCAAAGCTCAGCGCTGTCACGAGCCGCATAGACAAAGATGTACGTATACCCATACACTATGTAGCAGCTAATTTACCTGCTCTCCCTTGTCTCACTTACAACATCGCTCGCGACAAGCAACTCGAACTTCGTTCCCTCGCATTTCCTCAAGCGATACCATGAAAACAGGGATCTACTGGCATACGCCACTACCTACTCCATGAGTTTTACCAGATCGCCCGTGGATTCGCCCTTATCAATCAATCTTCGGAAACAGAACAAGTTTGTTCAGCAAAATACGCAGCCATTAACTTGACTACTTTCACGCCCAGTGTTTCTCTCACAAGAGTCCAATATCCGCAGACCCTCTGTCATGTTACTTTGTTCTGGTTTGTCAACTCCGGCGTTCCTGTCTCAAGCCACTAATGACTTAATTAAATATCAATGTAAAGTTGTTGTTGAGTCTGATGATACGCTTGTTCGTATGTCACGCCACCGTTTTCCTACAGTATTATTATTTGTATCTCTCCCCGCCTTTAGTAACCATCTTCACCTAATCTCACCAGAGGAAAGGCGCACATTCTATTTATAATTGAGATCACTCCTCCCTGCACAAACAAGAATTTACTAAAACAGCATAAGACAGAAGACTTACACAGCCTGCTGGACGATTCTCTTTTCGACAGCATGTTGTCTGTTCCATACTACACTTGATTACTGTGTCGATGTTGTTGATAGGTTCCCGACCTACCTCTGTGGCGACTACCAATCTAGAGAAAGATGGATATGCATCGCACGCAGATATTCTACTGGACCAATTAAATTATTGTCGTGCCCTATCCTCCATCCACGCCCCTTCCTAAAGATCGTGGATGATCTACAAGCTATTCCCAAACGAATTTGGCTACCTAAACACGTATCCAAAGACTGGATCCGGTGTTCCCCGATCCTCCATATTCCCGTTCCTAAAACGTTTGCACCTTACTCGTACGGTTCTGCCAGCTTACATGGCTGACTTGAACCTTAATATGTCTGCCTTCGCCTTCACTCACGCAACAGGCTATGTTACTGCTTCGTGCCGCGCCGCCTTCACTCACAACAGGCTCACGAGCAGCGTACTCACTCTGTTCAATCCGAGCGTACTTATCATCAGTTGTGCTTTAAACGCTCCTCTATGGAGCCGCTACCCAATGCAATGTACCCTATACACGCTTTTTTTTTTACAATCCTCTATAACTTGTTTGCCAGCTTTCACATTAACTCGCCCACTCCTGTGTCCTATTACATAACCGTTTTCGAAACTAACCAACCGTCACACAGGTTATTACTTACAACCTCATCAACATCACACAACTACTTCTTAACTGGTGGCCACCATTCCGACGGCAACCTCACCATAGAGAACGCCACCATCAAATATCGACTTCCATCGACGCTTTGGAAGCACGTATACGTTCACTGCTTCCGACATCCCCGCGACCGGGACAGGTCCATATATTTGGCCGTTTATGGGTTACTTGTGGATAGTCCAAGCCCTTCCCCAAGTTGGCTCTGCTGCCACCATGGCACCGCCATACAAAAGCTTTTGTCCAGATGCTCTTTGTGATGCCTGGCTGCGTTACCTACAAGGCCACCGACAGCTCTTTCGATTACAAGGATTCTCATTTTGCTCTGGAAGATCACCATGCCTATCTCATCGTCGCTACGCGTGGTACCTTCGTGGAAGTGACCGCAAACTGGCTCTAAAATCACCCATGCTTGCTCCATTGCCCACCGTCCGGCGGTATGCCAATATTATTTTACTCGACCTCGCAACGGAAATTACGCTACCCCACTCGACCGAGTTGATCTGTGCTAACAACCACGCCAAACAACAGGCAAATCTTTCCTCTTGTTCACGCCATGACCTTTGTTGTGATACATGCTCAGCTGCCGTTTGCCTGCTGGCGCCGCCGTACAATTCTGTACAAGCAATTCATCTGCTCTCGTTGCCGGATACAAACCTCATGTTGGACCCTACCTTCCAACATACTGCTGCTAACTAACTAACTAATCCGCACCCTCCCGAGCATGGTTTCAGCGACTGACAGGCTTCTCAGTCCGGAATCACGGGCCTGTAGACGAGGAGCGCCGGTTGCCGGTTGGCGGAGAGTGACCATCGCCTTGTCGCAATGCGACGAGGAGACCGCGATGTGATTGACAACCAACTCGCCGATAACCTTCCGTCTTCGCCCCGGCACACCTCCTGTCCCACTGCGAACGTTCTGGCTGCTAACCGCCTGCCTGAGGCGAATAGGTGCTAACCTACGCCGGAGGGCGAGCCTTCGCAAGGCTCGTGATCATGAGGCACCGTCCTCCATCGCAACCCCGCAGTCGGCGATCCACATCGCTGCAGTGACGCAAACCTATGTATCCAATTTCATGATCGCCAACGCTTCCACCACGTGCAGCACAGATGCCTGTCTTTGCAATGCTTTTACGATGCCCATTTCCAGCAACTGCTTGACCGAAATGTCAGTTAAACCATATACTTCGTCCTACGAATACTCGTTACTCGTGATGATGAGGATGCACTCAAGTGACCCTGCTGCGCACCAGGATGACGACGCACCGCCTTCCTGCCTTAGACACCGAACTCAAGTTCGATGTTCGGTGCAAACGGCATATTCCTGCTCATCTCACCTCGTAAGTCCTCGCACACGGATCCACTGAATATCTCAATGCCAAAGAACGTGCCAACGTTTACCGGTGCATCACTGCCCCGACAACGTCGCTGCCAAGGCCCCCAACGCGCTTGTTCGCCCTGTCTCTGCTTTGACATACCATATCGCGACTTATGCACCGACTGCATCGCACACAACAAGCGCCACCCGCACGCTAATGCGACCAAGCCTTCTTGAGCAAACTCACAAGGCCGGCGAAGTCTGGCGTGCGACGGCGGCTATGTGACCATCCCATCCGAATGGGAGGCTTCACACATATCATCGTCTTCAAGGAACTCATTTCGAAATTTCTCTTGGTGTACTTTACACGCACCACCAACGCCACGGAGTTCACTCAAGCTCTGGATTTTGTGTATGACTTGTCGTACACAACTCAACGTGCACATGCGCACCTCTACTCCGATGATCTTTGCCTACTTTAGCCAGCACATTACCCCGTACCGCGTCGATAAGGGCATTCAACTCATCGCCTTCCCGCCGTACATGCACCACTTTAACTTTGAAGTTGAGTCTGCCATCGGTTTCATCGCCCCGCCTCCTCAACTCGCCTTCGTTCTCCTTAATGCTCACTATCGTGGCGCCAAGATCGTGGAACCCGCCATCATGTTCCCGTGGGCGGTGATACACACCGTTCAAAGCTACAACCTTCTCCTGAACGCCACGCTCGAGCGCATTCATCATGCTATCCTGAGTCCGCCAGCTACTATACAACCAACTCAACACTCCCCAACATGATATGCTCAAGAGTTTTGGCGCTGAATGTTACCTTCTATTGGAGCCCCATGAACACCAGTGGGAACCGTGCCGCCGCAAATATTATATCTGTTGCGCCAACGCGCAAACCCGCTTGTCCCTCGCGTCGACCATCTCGCTGACGTCGTCTCAACCCTGAAAACGGACAAATTCGTGTTTCGTCCGCTGCATCCTTCACATGTTTCAGCATCCTACCCTGATCCTGAACTTGCTCCTCCGCCTCACGCTCCTCCCGCGCCTTTCTCGCTCACACCCCACACCGCTATCCAAGACCATGTCATTCAGAGGGGGACACGGACTCATCCTCAGAGGGGGCACTCCCACCTCCTTCAGCTCCTTCTTCGTCCCCTGCTCCTGCCTCTTCTCCCTCTTCTAACACTCCTGCCGACGATTCTGGCTCTATGTCACCGCCGCCCTTGCTTCCTTCTTACAGACACCTTTGCACAAGATGACCTCATTCTTGTCCCAGGTTCCAAACAGCCCAACACCCGCAAGGCCACTTCTATGAAAACTATCCGAGCCCGGTCAAGCGTCTACTATTGGTGCTTACAAAGCCGCTGGTGGCAACTCGCCGATTTCCGCTGGGATCTTCGCCACCACTTTCTTACGTTCAAGTCTCCGCCCTCTCCGCCCTTCATCTCAGTGGTGGTATCCTGGTCTGCTATCTGCTCAGAGGGGGACATGCGCGTTGTCGCCTGTCTTCTCCCGTTGCGCGCACTTACTATTTGCCCGCTACCCGCACGTCGATGGTTACTTCGCCCACGCCAAGTGCGCATCCAGCATCCCAGCTGCAACCTTAATAACTGTTGATGGTTCACCTGCGTGCCCATTCCTCAGCCCTTTTGCGTTCACTGAACACGCTGCTGCCTTCGGCACTTCTTCCTTCAATATGCACTTACGTACCTGGCGCCGACCAGCTTTATTGATCACAACTCCTCCGAGTTTGGCGCTACTTGCATCTCTGGCCGACTTGGAGGAATACCTTCTGGTCTCTACAGAGTTTATCACCCAGGTCTTACACACCGACCCTACTATCCATATTCAACTGGAATCTGCTCCTACTCCTGCCGACGCTGTTTCCGCTTATCCCGAAGTTGCGCACACTGCCTCGACCGCAACGTCGCTAAACTATAATTCACCAGCCATTGGTCCTGACGAATATAAGGTCCAAGAAGCGGACGTTTCATTGACGAATATAAACTTAAGTGCCTCCACGGTTTGTCGCCTGAAAACAGGCACGCCTACCTCGCCATCGCCAAGGAACTCCACGACATTATCCGCTTTGGCTGCTTCAAACTTCCCTACCCGACGGTGTCTCTGTCCTATTGACAGCAAGATGGTGCTGAAGATTAAAACAGACTCTGCAGGCAATACAGCAGCACAAGGCTCGCCTCGTACTACGTGGCTTCCGCATCTTGGCGCCGATCTTTGGTACCTTCAGCCCCATGGCCACCATGACCGCAATCCGGGTACTACGCTATTGCAGCATACAAGCAATTGCCTGTCTACCATGCAGACGTCCCGAACGCCTTCGTTCAGTCTGACATCGATGCCAATGCGCATGTTCAGTTACCAGACGGCATCAAGCTTATCGACCCGATGACGCTAAGTACAAGGGCCGACGTCTACCGAAATGCTGAAGTCACTTTATGACTTCGGCAATCACCATCTCTTTGGAACAAAGAGATAGACGGCTTCTTCCGTTGCCTACAAACGCCTGCATTCACTCTTGCTCTATATGCTCGAGTATCCGCACATGCTAAGTTCGTCGTATGCGTCTGTCTGTAGACGACATTGTTATTGTGTCCAATGACGACCCTCTTCGTACTGAGTCGCGGATGCCCTCCACAAACGGTATGCTGTAGGCAGTTTTGAACCTGTCCACCCTCCTAGGCATGCTGTGTCGCCATCTGATTTGTCTCCATTTCTCTGGATGTGCAAGCTGTTGATGAACTCTTCGCTGATCACCCAGTCTTAGCAACTGACCCTGCCAAATATCCTATGTCATCGTCCTTCAAATAAAGATGGCACTCCCAGCTCTGAAACAGAGTTGTACATCAATTCGCACTTTGCCACCCTCCTTGGCAAGCTGGTGTTCATGCAAGTTCTGCAGACCTGACTTCGCAAGCCTTGGGCAGATGTTCGTGGTATGCATGCACCCACGTATGTTCACGTCCAAATGCTAGAGCATTTGCCTGCTACCTCAAGGAAGCCGGTCCGCTCACTTCGCCTCTGGTTCCATCCTAAAGGTAATGCCATTGAAGCTCACCTTCGCACTGTCTCCGCTAATCGAATTGATCTATCCACTGTGGTCGACTACCAACCGCGGATGTATCTACTGGACAGTTTGACCCCTTAGTTGCCATGGTTGACGCTGACAATGCCCCTTCCTTAGCACAGGAAGATATGAAATCTACCACCGGGTTTGTCTTCTATCCACTGCCTTATTGGTTGGAAAAGCAACCAACCGATTGTCTCCTGCTCAACTCACGAAGCTGAGTTGATTGCCCTCAGTATTTGTGCTGATGCTGTTTGGCTACGCAAGCTGTTGTTGGAACTCTCCTTTGTCGTCAACCCCACCTTCTACGTCAATGCTAATGGTGAGAACACCGCTGACCCTGTCGACTTCTTCGATGACAATGACAACCCAAGCTGAAGATATGCGCTTCATCAGAAGCTCACCCCTCTTGTCTGACAATGCTGCCGCTGTTCACACCTCATAACCAGATGGTCCTCTCGATCCAAGGCACTGTCGACCATGGTTTAAAACCGTGAGTACATCTCGTACAGAAAATACGAGTCCATCATGTTCCCGGCAAGCTGAACGTGGCGGATGGTTTTACAAAGCCACTTGCTGCTGAGTTCTCCACTTTTCGTTCTCTCGGCTCGGTATGCATCATGTGCTTGACGACGCCTTACAGGATTGAAGATGCCTAACTCTAGTGACCGCAACGTCGTTAAACTAGCCCTGGCTCACCCTTAAGTCGCCTGTAGCTGCGGCCATCTCACTAGTCGGTTGAAGGACGTCCTTCGCTCTCCACGGCCGAACCTTCCCCAGGTTGTCGCAAAAGCAACGAACCATGACTCGCGCCACAACTCGCTACCGGCTGCTGCTGTTTGCACCGACACTGCCGCATATCTCACCAGTCGTTGACGACGTTCCATTTCTGCCTCGTATTGACTATGCTGCTTACGAGCTTGTCTCTCTCCTTACCTTACCGCTATCCATATCCATGCGCTCACCCATTAATATACTTGGGAGCTGCTCCTGCTACAGCGCTTTGGGTTTGTTAAGTCACAGATGCCCCAAACGCGAACGTCTCATTTTGTCGCTTTCCTTTTTTTCTTCTTCGCTGCTCAATGATCGTGGACAACCGACTTTCCTAGTCTCGACCACGTTCCAAGGCACGCCCCGTGAACTCCCCACTGAAGTGCTGAGTCACCTCAACACGGACGACCATAAGAAGAATGGTCACATCCCCATTATCACAACACCATCAGTTCGCTTGTGACCGTGTTCGAACACGAGTCGCAAAGCCTGCGGCCGGCGTCATGCCATCCATTCAGCATTTGACATTACTGTTGCTCGATCGCGTGTACGCACATCTTGACGACTACGCATCATCCTCTGATGATACAGAACCGTCATCATTTGAGATGTAATGCCTGGCCACACTTATGCTCAGGCAGAACATAAGGCTTCTGAAATTTTTAACGTTGACTGAAACGCCGTTAAACCACTCACACTTCACGTACCCACGCCGACGCTACTCTGGGATATCCTGCCATCGTTATTACGCCTTGCTTCGCTTGTTGATTTCGACGTCTTGTGCCAACAAGTCGACCAACTCCAGGCTGACTCTTGAATCTATATTACCGAGGCTGCCATTGCTTCAATCACCTCCCTGGAGAAACCGGCTCTTCCCTTCTACAGCCAACACTCACGTGTCGCTATCCGACACTGTGCAAGATCACGAGCTGTTGTCTCGCTTAACACTCACTGCTCATGACCAACATGTTGCAACCACTTCGGACGATCACCTCTTCATCTACGGATAAAGCTGTTTCATGCTTCAGAGCATTCCGTCCGCTCTCATGTGAATCTGAAGACCTTCTATCTTCGTTCGCCAAGTCCAACCTTTTTTGAAAACCAACTGACACCTTTCACCGCATCTCTGTCGCCATCCATACTGAATGCTCTACTTGCACTCATCCTTCTCTTGGCACCACATCATTCAGCTATTGGTGTTCACCACCTTATGCCAAGCTGACGATGATTGATAATCCTAACACACTGTCTGTTGTATCTGTGTTTCTAATGTTCTGTTCAAAAAGGGTCAAATCGACTCTCAGCTCCACCAAGTCCAAGTCCTAAGTCCTTCATCCTTCGCTCTGATGCTTCGTATGTGACTCTTAGACCATCAAGACTGTATTCCTCCTTTTTCTTCATCTTCATCTCTTCTCACTCTACAGTCGCACCTTGCGCTTAAAGACTCTCGAGGGGGTGCAGAAATCTGCTGCTCTCACCTTATCCGTCCGTTGAGAATGGTCTTTCACCCTTCTTCTTCCTTCACAATCATCATAGTCCTCTGATTTTGCTTGCCATCATCCATGTCTGCGCGTCCTTATGTATGTAGCACTATACACTTTACCTTCTGTGTAGTTCTAGATGCCGCCTGTCGTGTTCTGAGGATATAGGGAACGCGCCCTTTTCATTCCCCCAATTAAATACTTCAGACGTTCATGATGGACGGGATGGTTTCCAGGTGATTACCACTGCTTGCAATGCTCTAGCACAGTATCCGCGTGCAGTGGGCCAAGGTCACTGAAGAACCGTCCTGTCTCACCGTGTGAGTTTGCAGGTTAGCGTTCAGGGCACGGCTGTCCTTCATCCTCAGCATTAATGACAGACTACACTCAGAACTACACCTAGCTTAAATGCGAATCTCACGTACTTACGGACGCGTCATACCGTTATTCAAAGTGTGGGAAGCAAATCATATACTATTTGATTTGGTGTAAAATGCATGAAAGGGTTACATCGATGTTCTCAACGGACGGAATAAGAGCAGGAGTCAGCCCGCAGATTTCTCTGCAAAGGCAAAGGAGGGTTCTGGTTGGAACATAAAAAATAGGGGAAAGTCGAGTTTAACCTCACTACATACATTGATCACTGTCGCAACTGGGCCAAGTTTCTAAATCGCTAATCGACACATGTTTGTCTGTTTGTCTGTCTGTCCTCGATTTAGGTGCGATCAGGCAGGCGCGATAAGCGCTGACCGTAGGCGCTAGAGCCGACGTGATCCTCCGCCTACGGCGACCTCGTAAGACTATTTACGACCCGCGGCGGCTCTTCAGCGCGCCATTTCACGCCCTGTCGAAACGATGTTGTCGATGCTGACGAAACGCGCGCATGATCGCGCCTTTTTTCCCAGACCGCGTCGGGCCCTGCGTTAAGACCAGGTTTGGTCGGAAGATCACGCATCGTTTACAGTTTGCAGCTTTTCTACCCTGACAACCAACGGCATGTTGGCTGGAAAGCGCGAGCTTAAGGTCTTCGCAATCTCGACCCGTCGCACGTCACGAACGGTATCAAGACACATGACGATCGTGTCGTGTCACCGAGCTCCTCCACCTGTATCCCTTAAGGCCCGCCGACGCCAAACGATCACCAAGAGCCAGGGCCAGACGCCCCGCGAGGTCGGCGTCCTCTCGCCCAAGCCCGTCTTCTGTCACGTCCAGCTCTACGTGGCTCTCTGTCGATCGGCAACCCCGGGGATATGCTCTTCTGAGTCGACGACTCCACCCTATACATTATACCGGAAATCTACATTTTCGTTTGCACACCTTTGTAGCTTTGGCTACAAGTGAACTTCAAGCGAACTTCCACATCTTTTACGTCATCTTCGATGCGGCCCTCCCCCTTCGGCACGGAGACCGTTGGGCCGCCAATATCCCTATGTTTAGTCTCTCAACGTATAAGTTTGGTCAATCCAGATCTGGATTGATCAAACTTAAGTGATCACAAGTGCAGGCCAGTAAGTTCACCTAGTCCCACCAGTAAGTTCAACCCCAGTAAGTTCACCTGGTCCCAGTAAGTTCACTTACAGTGCGCGTGTAGACGCCGGGAGGGGGCTTATCGGTATTGCGCAGCACGTGTGGGGTAGGGTTCGCCGACAAAACAGGGGCCGCCGTGATCAGGCTTTCAGCGGTTCTGCATGTCGCGCTGTGACTCCGGAGCGTCCTTCGACTTCGAAACGAACGACGAGAAGGACGATATCGATGCGGCCTTCGCTCAGGTCGAGCGGGAGCGTGGTGGTAACACGCCGACGTCGGTAGACCACGACGCCGCGAAAGAAATCAAGAAGTCGCTTGCCTTGACGAACGTAAACGACTATGAGAGATCGCCGAGTACGCTGTCGCAGCTCACAGCGTGCAAACACGAGGCTCCACTTTACTCGACCTAACCAAGTTGCCAAGTTCAGCATGTGTGTTCGCGAGGCCGACTTGTAGCAGATGATGTTCGACACGGGCGGCAAGCACGGCGTGTAGAATATGGTCAACAGCGCGACAGGGTTGTCGTTCAAGTGCAAGATACAAGGCTGCAGCTTTTATGCGCGCGCTGCTCGTTGTGATGTGCAAGTAGACAATATCGCTACGTTTGCTAAAAGGCACACCTGCTCCGAGCCTTTGTTCGAAGATCCGGCTATATCGCGAAGCACTTCCACGAGGCCATGACGGTTCTCATCAAGGGCTCCGTGGAGGGCAATTCAGGCGGCTCTTTTCTCGGCATACGCGTTTCAAAAACATCCGCAACAACGTCATCCGCTTACTAACTAACTAACTAACTTCGGACCTCTCCCGGGCATGGGAGCCAGGCTGGGCCGGCAGGATCCGGTCCAGGATCACAGAGCAAAATCACACAGTTGAGGTAGAGGCGAGGATGAAAAGGCGTTGATGGCGGACCGCCACTGCGCGCGGTCTTGTGCGAGGTCGTGCCACGACTTGAAGGGGATGTCGCATTTCCGGAGTGCCTTGGCGAGCGTCCTCCCGTACGTCATCTGCGGAGCCCCCGGTGGGCGCTTGGAGCGGACACAAGACGAGAGCATCTTGCGAGGGGGTCGGGAGAAGGGCATGCGGGCGACGTGACCGGCCCAGCGGAGCTGGCGGCGCGTGACGTAGACGTCGATGGACTCGAGGCCGAGGCGACGCAGCAGGATCTCCGTCGAGATGTGGTGGAGCCAGGTGTGCTTCCGGGTCACAAGACACATGACGCGGGCGCACTGCGCGTGGAAGCACCGCAGCCGGCGCTAAAGGCAAGAGATGACGAACCGGGATCGTTCGCTGTAGTCTGCAATAACTAACTAACTAACTTCGGACCTCTCCCGGGCATGGGAGCCAGGCTGGGCCGGCAGTAGCCGGTCCAGGATCACAGAGCAAAAATCACACAGCTGGGGTAGAGGCGAGGGATGAAAATCCGTTGATGGCGGACCGCCACTGCGCGCGGTCTTGTGCGAGGTCGTGCCACGAGTTGAAGGGGATGTCGCATTTCCGGAGTGCCTTGGCGAGCGACCTCCCGTGCGTCATCTGCGGAGCCCCCGGTGGGCGCTTGGAGCGGACCCAAGACGAGAGCATCTTGCGAGGGAGTCGGGAGAAGGGCATGCGGGCGACGTGACCGGCCCAGCGGAGCTGGCGGCGCGTGACGTAGACGTCGATGGACTCGAGGCCGAGGCGTCGCAGCAGGATCTCCATTGAGATGTGGTGACCAGGTGTGCTTCCGGGTCACACGACATGACGCGGGCGCACTGCGCGTGGAAACACCGCAGCCGGCGGAACAGGACCTCGGTGAGGCACCACGATTCCGCACCGTGAAGGAGGATGGCCAGGACGAGCGAGACATAGACGAGGCGCTTGGCGCGAGCAGAGACGGACTTCGAGGCGAAGATGCAGTCCCGCAAGGCACCGAAGGCCGGAGACGCCTTCTTGATCCGCGCGTCGACGTCTGAGTCGTCGCGGCAGTCGCGCGAGAGGACCGAGCAAAGGTACTTAAACTGGTCGACGACCGGTATGAAGCGGCCGCGCCCGAGCTCGATGTCCGAGAGGTTCGTGTCATCGAACGACTTTGGGTCGCCGTACAGGTGTGCCGGGCGAGCGACGAACAGCATCTCCGTTTTGGACGCCGCTTTCGTGTGTCGGTTGCCGCAATGCACCTCCATGCCCCAGGCGTCGCAGTGTTCGATGAGGCGCGGTGTCAAGCACCGCAGCCGGCGCTAAAGGCAAGAGATGACGAACCGGGATCGTTCGCTGTAGTCTGCAATAAACATTGAATTAAAGTGCATCCGAACGAGCATGGGCGACGAAACAGCGCGGAATCAGCGCCGTCTTGCGCAGGCCTTGTTTGTGGATGTTGTTCTGCGAGTGTTCGCATGTTGATGCATGTGTATGGTCAAACTTGGAGGCTTTGTGACCAAACTTTGTAACATCGCTGATCAACGTTTGTGATCAAACTTGCAATCAAGTAATCAAACTTGCATACTTGTGACCAAACTTGTAGCTTTTTTGCGCAAACCTAATTTATTTTGGTGTGATCAAACTTCGAACAATCACATCGAACTTGTGGTATTTTTCTACTTACTAGGTAGACATTTTGGCCGTTGAAAATAAGAGAACTTTTGAGAAGTTTTGAGAAGCTCTGAGAATTTTTGGGGAGTTTTGAGAAGTTTTGAGAAATTTCGAGAAGTTTTGAGAAGTTTAAAGAAGGATTTTGTTACTGAGTCAGCACGTTCCGAAACTGAACACGAACCTCGGCTTTCCAAGCGGCACGAAGCGCGGCACGAAGCGCGGCACGGGATCTCTAGAAGATTGCACTCATTTGCTCCTCTCCTCACGGGCTACCTGTGGGCCCTTTCGTCTAGAGACATCGGTTGTGGGAACCTTGTCGTTCGCGACTCGCCGCACGCGATGGCATAAAAGATGATAAAGAGTGGTATGGCGAAGAGAAAGTGTACAAGCGCGCTGTTGATGCGTGGAAGCGCCTGTGGCGTGTTGGAGATGATCGTTTTCTCGAACGCGAACGTGCGGTCCTTCGCGACAAGATGGGGCGATTGCGGGCAGCTCGTCGTGAAGCTCTTGCCGCCGGCGACGAGGATGCGGCGATGCTGCTTGAGCGTCAACGCGAGGCCAAGCGTATTGCAATTGCAGAGCGGCGTGATGATCGTCTAGAAGAAGCGCACGCCGGCGACGAGGACGCTTTGCGCGCGCTCGAGGACGAACGCGAGGCTGACCGTCTGCGCCACGTCGCAAGGCGCGACAAACGTTTAGAAGAAGCGCACGCCAGCGACGAGGACGCGATGCCCGCGCTCGAGGACGAACGCGAGAGTGATCGTCTGCGCCAAGCCGTATGCCGCAAGAGTCGCAGGGGAGCTAAACGAGCTCGTCGTAGTCACCAGCAGCACCCCCCCCCCCCTTTTCTAACTTTTTTTTTTCAACCAAAGCCCTTGCCGCGCGGGCCCTAATGACGCGCTCTTGACCCTCACCCTGATTTGTACACTCAGCCTTTAAGTCTCTCATAACGCCATACTTTTTCGCGATGGAGGACGTTGCCTTCTGAACCCGCTCCTTGTGACGGAATCGGTCCTCCCGGCGTAGGCTTTTGAGATGCCGCGGCTTGTATTTGCCGACTTTCTTGTGCAGTACTCGACGATGCAGCTGCGGCGGGAGATCTTGCGGCGGGGCCGGGTTAACGAGATGCTCGAGGAGGAGGATAAGGAGGTGTTCAGTTACGGTCGTGCGAGTTGTTTATGCGGGCGTAACGGCACGTGTTCGCGTTGCCGTCCCATGTCCCAGCTAGAGAGCTAACTCCGGATCGGGTACGCGATGGTGAGGAACTCCTGAACGGGTTGCGTGGTCCTGCACAGTCTCACGCAGGTGTGGGACTACAATCTTCGGGTGCTCCAGGAGCGTTGCCTCTCGCAGTTTCTCGAGGTCGTCGAGTTTCGCGCTCTTGACCCCGAGTCGACTCGCAAGGACGTTCTCCCTCTCGGATTTTGGGATCCAGCATGGGGTTTTCCGTCTCACGCAGACCATGAGCCTCTGGCGTGATGTCCGCTTGTTGCCGAAGAATGGCGGACGACCACGGCACAGCTCCATGACGAGTCGCGGTTCGGGATGCCTCTACGAACTATGGAAGGTGCGAGAATGGGCCCAGCTTAAGCACGCCAAGCCGTGGGAATCTGCTCTCGAGGCCGCGCGTCGCTGCCCTCTCTCCTTGCATATCGCCGCGCTGTCTTCAGATCTTCTTCTAAGGTTGTCATGGGAGGGTGTCCATGCCGTGCGTGTACCGCCACGTTAAATTCTGCGTAGCCGGAGCACCTGTCTCGCACTTAACGCATTTTCGCACCAATAGCGCTCACGCGCCCTCTTAAAATGCCTCATTAAGTTTGATTGTCAGAACCAAAGTTTAATCAATACTGTGGAAGTTTGAGGCGTAGTGATCATACTTGTTGACCAAACTTTGGATGAGAATGAGCAAACTTACAAGGTCATTGATCAAACTTGGACGGTCGATTGATCAAACTGAATGCAACTTCGGAGTGACCAAAATTAACTGATCAAGCTATAGCGAGTGTGATCAAACTTGTGAATTTCCCCACAAACATACACCAAATTGATCAAACGTCATAGAAATTGGCCAAACTTTCTCATCAAGCTTGACCCATCCCAAAAAAATATCCACCTAACTCGGCATCTCATTGGTCGCTGCGACGTTTCGTGACGTGCCATATCCACCTAACGACCAATCCGCGCTCGAGTTAGGTGCCTTTGCAGGTCTGAGTACAAAAAAAGGGCCACTCTCCTAGCCTCAACATCGGCAGACGACTAATAAACAGGGACCTAAAGTTGTGCAGGGTGTCTACGTACCTACGGGGCGCGTTAAGCCAAGTCGGAGCGCAAAGTACCAGGGAGGAAGAGATTTGTAGTCCGGGGAGGAGAGAAGAAGAAGATAGTGGAGGGCAAGCGGACGAGGCTTGGTGGCGAGGTGCAGAGAAGCCCAATTGCCCTTTTTCTTCATTTCCTTTCGCTACACGTGCACCTCTAAGAACCCTCAGCTCAGAAAAATTTTGCCCAGGCTTCTATCGTGTAAACCTGGTTGATGATGTGCCTCGCACTTTCCTGTGAACAAGACAACCCGGGGCTGTGCCACGATTGCGCAATAGCAGCTGCAAGGTGTGTTTGCATGGTTCTGGTCATGTTGAACGCTCGTGATAGTACTGCGCCATTTAGAACTCCAGTAGTTGTTGTTGTTCCCCCCTCAAACGCACATACAGCATTAGCCACTATGCGCTGGAGCCCAAAAAGTTCACGACACGCAGCTTCACTCACGGCTACATACGTGCTGATGCCACCATCAGCGCAGCAGACAGCACTGGCCCAGGATGATGGAGACAGAGGATGTAATACCGAGGTTGTAACAGGTGCTGTGTGGTTTGCAGCGATCATCGAAGAACAACTCAGAGGACGTTGGTTCTGAAATATGTTGTTTCCAACGATAAGCGCACTACTCGAGTTGAATATTAAGGCAGCCAGCTGCATGTGGTCAATGATGAGAGCGAGCTGTGAGGCGCTTGCATAATGCTGGCCGATTTCAGTGACAAGCTTGTCTTCTGGGCGCCAAAAAAGAAAGCGGCTTCCACGTGGTGTGGTATAGAACGCGTAATGCTTCACACAAGTTAGAGTAGCGATGAATGGTCCACAAGTGTGGTGCTGAGCAAGCTGGCGGAGTTGCATCTGGTTGTCTGACGGTACAGGACACAGCGAGTATATTTCGAATTTAGCACCAACAGCAACCGCAAGTGAGGAATCTCCGAGCTGATTCAAACATGACACTAAGCCCGGCATCTCCCTCACTATCACCAACGTTAAACGGCGGTTAATGACTTGAAAAATCAACAGGCGACCACGTGGGCGTCCATGTTCCACATGTCCCATGATGCGTCTGTGTGTTCCTACACACACGTAAATGCGCCCTGATGTTACGAGTCGACGCATACATACACCTTGCTCGTTTTCCAGCAGCAGGCAGGCTTGATGAATTCGGTTACTTGCTGTCACCAACCGGACCTCGCTGCGAGTTTGTTGCACATTGGGCATGTAGACCCATACCGACTTCCATGCGCTTGTAGGTCGATGTTGTTGTTGGAATTGCATCGTGCTGTATGCGTTACGACAACTTGACCCCAAAGAACACGTGTCAACAAGGGCGGCAAATAGTGGTGGCGTTTCTGAGCAGCATGTTACGACACAGTGGCCCTTAACCACCGAGGGTCCAAGGAAAATCTTATGAGCGACGAGCCTTCCGTCAGTTAAGATGATGTTCCCGAAGCCCGTACCAAGGCAAAGCTCTTCTCCAGAGATCCACCCGTAAAGGTGCCTCAGGGTAAGAGTGATGCCATGGCATGTTTCCACGATGTGGATTGTGCCCCGTTCCATCAAAATGACAGCGCCGTGGATGCCACAAGCAACAAACACTCCAGATCGTGACTCTATACTATCGAAGGGCGTCAACTCTGTGCCTTTGAGAATGTCTGTATCGATGCGGCGGAATTCTGTGCATCGCTTGAAAACAGACAGTTCTTCGTTCACCAATACTACGAGACACCATGAGCCACAGAACCCGTCAGTTAGCAGATGCAGTCGGATATCGTTAGTAACTACACCCTCAAATGATTCCCTGTTGGCATCAAGTAGGCACCGGGGGCGGTTAGCGAGGTTGGCTAATGAGCGATAAACAAGTTGCCAAGTCTGTGCGTTGAAAACTACGATGGGTCCGGCATTTAATGACGCACAGACGCAGAAGCAATCGCTTAAAGCTTGCATATTTCGCGCACCTTTGCATCTAACACAGGCTTTCTCGTGCACTCGCGTCATTTTGGTGGTAGCGTCTGGGTAGGCACAGGATGCGGTAAACGGATGAGTCGTCACGAGATTGCACTCATGAGAAAACTGCGAGGCAGAACTGAGAGTTACTGTGTCGTACAAACCATCTGTCCTCCTCTGAACACGGGGGATGAGTTCCAACAATTCGCCTTGTCTTGTAACCGCAACAGCAACACCACAGCACGATGAAGCTGCTTTCAGCACAAAGCCAGATACAGAATGCTCGCAGATGATCCGACCATCAGCTGCTGCTAACATCATGCCACAAGCTGAATCGACGAGCGCTTCTTCCTTAAGAAAGCAGCCAGCTGCGAGAAACTTTCGTAAGCTATTTCGCGGAGTTTGGACGATCATCCAGCTACCTGTGCCTACTGCAGCCGCCACTTGTCGGATGACCATTGAACTTTCCAGAGCCAAACGAGATGACAATGATGCCAGAAGTCCAGACGAGCAACACACGACGAGCTCCGACATGGCCCGCTTCACTTGTGGTGTTGGATTCTGCCTCTGAAACGGCCATGAATGGGTACACTTCACTGAGAATGTCGCATCAACGATCGCCCCGAGTGAAAACAGGGAATCACACACTTCCAGGTCACAATAAAACGCTCCGTCACTCCGCTCAAAATTTCGCGTGGTAATATCACATTTCGGTAGCATCTTGAACCCACCATTTAATCGGAGACGGATAAGCAATGAGTCGTCTGTCCTTGACCCAATAAACATAAGATTGGACGCTTTGTTGACAGCTACCGAACTAACACCTGAGGCCAGTCTTGCGAGTGGGACAATTTCGGCGGTCTTGGTGTGGAGTAACCATGCTGTGTAGCTCACAAAAACTACTACCAAGCCCTCACGAAGTGACGCTGCCTGAACATCGGAATATAATTCGATGGACACACTAGTCTCGACACCAGGGCCCTCAGCTTCGGCAAGAGCGCTTAGCTTCATTGATGCTTCGATGTAGCCGTACTTCCCCAATCGGGTAACTCTGTTCGCACTAAAGATAATAATGTTATCAATATCGTGGCAGAGGAGTTTCATACAGACACCAGGCACATTGGTTGTCTCCCACAGCTTCGTTGCCTGGCGATTATCAAGTCTAACATTGAAATGACGCACGATAGATAATCCTTCAATCATCATGTTCCGTAAGGCCACAACAAGGGAACAAGATCCAGCATGGAAAGAGTCCCGCGCTGGTACGACAGCAAAATCCAAGATCGCAAAGTGTGACGAATGCTCAATTGCCCTAAAGGCTTCGTTACCAGACGCGCTTCCAAAGCTTGAAGCAGGCAGAACCACTAACTCTCGACCCACGGCAATGACAACGGTCAACGATTGCACACGCATTGACATTTTGATACTTGATTCATTGAGTCTGTCAGGCAGTGTGTTCCCTGTAATTGCGCCTTCTTCGGCATCATACACAAAAATTGGGAATGCCGCTTCCGCCTCCAAGTCAATTCGACAGATACACAACATGGGATAGCTACTGAATGAAACGGCAATGAGATCATTGCCGTCGGGGGACTCAAGAGTCCCTGCCTCACTGATTGTCGAGAACAGGTCGATACTTGCGATTTTCAGGAGATTGCTGTTGGATCGGACGGAGTATATCTCGAGTCTCTTCGCTCGTGCTACAACTAACGCCTCATCCCCCTCAATCGACGCCCACGTACAAGCACTTATACTTGTCGCCGGAAGCACATCACAGTGGTAGAGGTACATTTGGCAAACTCCTCACATTCCGGGATGAGAAGTGCGTGATCGGTCAAATCGCGACGCGGGTCCACGGGGGCGGGGCCGGGGGCCGGTGAAGAGACGAATAAGTTTATTTGAAAATTCCGCCGGTCAGTAAGTTCACGTAGCTCACACCCAATCCTTTGAGCTCGTCGCTCTCACCCCCGCCAATCCAAGCTGCTTTGATCCGCACGTGTCTGTCTTGAGTTTACTCTAAAAACCCCAGTAAGTTCACCTGGTCCCAGTAAGTTCACCTGGTCACTCAGTTCACCTAGTCCCAATTTATAACCTCCGTAAGTTCACCAGGTCCCAGTAAGTTCACCTACAGTGCGTGTGTAGACGCGTGGCAGTAACGCCCATTTCCCCCCACTTGCCTGCCTGCCACCTGACTTACCCTGATTGTTGCTCTGGTATTGACCTTGCATTTATGGGGGGGGTGTCATCTCGACACCTTCACCTGCGCTTCCACTGGACCTAATGTACCGGGCATTTGTATTGCTTTCTTGCTGTCTTCTTGATATTACCCTCATTTGATTGTCCGATTTCGTGATGGCGTGAGGTATTACGCAGAGATCGGGCGTGTGGTGGTTTCACCCGCGGTTCGGGTTGGGAGGAAGGGTTGTTGAGGCCCCCGGTCCGGCCAGGAGGGGCGGGTATCTGAGAAAACCACCACAGACGCCGCGAGGGGGCTTGTCGGTATTGCGCACCACGTGTGGGGTAGGGTGGAGTCTTCGACCCAGAAGAGCAAATCCTCGGGGTTGCCGATCGACAGAGAGCCACGTAGAGCTGGACGTGACAGAAGACGGGCTTGGGCAAGAGGACGCCGACCTCGCGGGGCGTCTGGCCCTGGCTCTTGTTGATCGTTTGGCGTCGGCGGGCCTTAAGGGATACAGGTTGGAGGAGCCTCGGTGACACGACACGATCGATCATGTATCTGGTACCGTTACAGTGGCCGTGCGACGGGTCGAGGTTGCGAAGACTTTAAGCTCGCGATCAAAGTCAGCATGCCGTTGGTTGTCAGGGAGTCGAAAACTCGACTGTAAAGAGCGAGGCGTCGTCTTCCGACCCAACCTAGTCGGCCGAAAAGAACTCCGACGCCTCGTCTCCGGGAAAAAAAAGGCCGCGGTCATGCGCGCGTTGTCAGCATCGACAACATCGTTTCGACGGGGCGTGAGAATGTCGCGCCGAAAGAGCCGCCGCGGGTCGTGGAAATAGTCTGCGAGGTCGCCGTAGACGGCTTGGAGGATCAATGCCTGGCTCGCGGGCCTACCTGACCCTTACCCTGAATCGGGGGACAAACAGACAGACAGACAAACATCTGTCGATTAGTAGTAAGGACTAGTAAGGCCAAGTCGGGTTTTTTCCGGCCTTTTCTTGGGGGGCAAGCCCCCCGAACCCCCCGGGAATTGGGGGGCTCTGCCCCCCAAAACCCCCCGCCGGGGGACACCCCCGGACCCCCCAGAGCACCCCGGGCCTCTGCAGCCGCGCACCGACTCGGGTGCCGACCAAAAACGACGTCGCACGCCGTGGAAACGTTTTTTTTATCATTTTCTGTGAGGAAGCTACGACACTTACCCCTGCACCACGTATCCAGTATCCCTACGTCATTCTCTTATCGCTAGTCTAACGCCCCATTCCAGTTGTCACATGGTAGCAGGTGCAGCGTTCGTTCGTTTCGATCGAACCTGTGCTTGACTTCACGTCGACTCCTCATCGGCTTCAGTTCATTGCTACGTGTTCGGTTCGTTCTCGTTTATCATGTCCTCGATCGAAATTAAAGATAGCAAGCTTTCGCAAAAACTTGATGCCTTCAGCGGTGAGCGACATCTTTTTCACCAATGGACCCGGCGCCTGGAAAACATGATCATTTCCACCGGTGATCGCATTATCTTGACCAACGACACTTGGACCAGCATTTCCGCCTCTGGCTGCTCTGATGGAGAATTTGGTGTTAAGCAGCAACGTTGGTACTCTGCACTGTTTATGGCACTTCCAATGCATGATACTGATCGTGCGGATATCCGTAAAAACCGCGATATGAACTTCACGCGGCTTTACAAGCGCATTACCGATGTTTACATGGGCCATGGGGATCGTGTCGCTCAGCATGCAATTGCTTCCTTGCATTCCTTGGTATGCAACAATATTGATGAACTTGAGTCTTTTCTTAACGAGTCTGTTCTTAACAAGTTCATCACCGGTGTTCAAGTTGCTCGGCATCATCAAGATTTCCCTGACACTCTTGCATTGCAGTTGCTTCAGACGAAAATCCCCGACTCGATCTTGTCTAAGGATCTCATCGCCCTTGACCCTAAACTGCGCACATATGATGGTTTTGTTATCGCCTTAACAGTAAAGTTTTCGATTATCTTCAGACCAAGTCTGCGCTTGTCCATGCTACGCTCCGTGAGGGTCCCCGCCGTCGTGAACGTTGCAACTTTTGCGGTCGTACCAAACATCCTTCGGATAAATGCCTTCATCGTCTCAATGCTTTGCGCTCCCAACAGCGTTCTCGCCCTCGCCCACCTTTCCGTTCCCGGCCTTCGCCTCCATTTCCCCGTGGTTCTTTCCATCGCAAGCGCCCACGCCCTACTGACCTTTGTCACTTCTGTGGTATTCCTGGCCATCACCAGAAGGATTGTCGTAAGCGCCAGCGATAGTTGCTCTCCCAAGCCGCAGCCCGCCCTCGCCCTCGTCCCCAATACCCACCTCGATCCAATCCCCTCTACCCACCTCGATCCAATCCCCAATACCCACCTCGACCCCATCCACCATTCTACCAAAACTATCTTTCCGCCCCCATCCCACTCTTGCCCCCATCTCAACCCTCTCCGCCGCTTCTTGCGTTGCCACCCTCCACCACACCCTCTGTCCCACCTTCCACCGCCATATCCCCTCCTGGCCCATCTCTTTCTGCACCCACCTATCCGTCTTTCAAATTCCTTCTTCTTTCCATCTCCGCCTCCATTCACCAAGTCCTTTCCTCCACCAATGCCCTTACCGCTCTGCTCACCGCTCGTGAGCGCGACTACCTGCACAGCAACAACCTTCGCCTCGTCGTCTACGATACCGGGGCCAACGTCAATCTCTTCAATTCCCCTGCTGGTTTCACTGACCTTGACAATACTCAACAGCACAACATCACTTCTGCTATCGGCACTGGCTCTGTTTCTGGTTCTGGCACTGCTCACTTAACGTTCCCTTCAATTGGTCCTCTTGACAATCGTGGTCTTCCTTCTCCTGCACCCGCTCTTTCCGCCCCTCATGGCATCGATGTCGCGTTCCCGCATACCCTCATATCTCCTGGCCTTGGTGACAAACGGATTCTTTCGGATCATGCCCTTGCGCAAGTTGGTTACGATTGTCATACGATTCAGGATGTTGGCCTTACTCACCCGCAACGAATTTTACGTCACCGTCAAACGCATCACGTTATTCCCCTGCTTCGTCGCTGTGGTCTTCTTTTGATCGTCTGTTGGATCGGCAATACGACCGCTGCGCCCTACGCGGACTTCGTTTCACCTTTTGTGGCATTTTCTTCTTGCCCTCGCGTACATGACCCTTGTGCGTTTCCCGTTGTGTCTCAACGCACTCAACTTACCTTCGACCTTCGGCATGCTCGTCTTGGTCACTATAGTCCCTCTTATATCCGACGTTTGTCTTCTCTCGCTGTTGGCGCACCGCTGTTCCCCAGCTCCGCGTCTCTTTCTTTTTGTCCTGCTTGTGCTCTAGGTAAAATGCATGCTGCGCGTGTTGGCCAACGTAAAGCACATGCCTCCACTTCCACCTCGCTTCCTGCCACCGAGCCTTTGTCCCGCCCACGTGCCTTTGCGCCCTATCTTATTATCCACGCAGATCTCATGTTTACAGGCGTTCCTTTTTTCATTTACCACGACCGTGCCATCCTTACGTTTGTCGATGATCATACGCGCCGCCGCACACGTTACTTTGCCCCACGACACGATGCACTTACGAACGCTCGTCAACTCGAACTTTTCTGTCTACCGTGGTTCGCCCATTTGGATATCGCATCGCCCTCATCTACACCGATCGTGACCGCTCTCTTATGGGCCAATTCGAAACCTTCTGTCTGGACAACAACATCGCCCTCAAACGGGCTCCTGCTGCTCAGTCCAAAACTTCACAGGCGCACGCTTTTTCTGGTGTTGTGGAGCGCTCTCATCGCGCAACTGCGGATATTGCTCGCACTCTTTGGTGCATGCGCACCGTCCACCTGATTTTTGGCGTTGGGCCATGGAAACGGCTGACTTCATCTCCGAGCGCATGCCAAACCCCTCTAACCCTGGTTACATGACGCCATATGAAATGCTACATGAAACTCTCCCCCGTGTCGATTTTCTTCGTGTTTGGGGCTGTCCTGCTGCAATTCTTACTGGCGATAAATGGCCTACCAAAGCTATAACAGGTATCTTCATTGGGTATCCCTCTGCCGGACCTGGTTATCGCATATTGCTTCGACGCTCCACTTGTCCGGTCATCCATTCATCTATTGACGCTCTTTTTGACGAAAATTTTGCCATGCGTAAGTCTCTGTCCTCCCAACCCCTTCCTCCTCCTCTTGAGGATTCTCGTTTCCCTGACTTATTTTATTATGACCCTCGTTTGTCTTCCGCTGTTGCTCCCTTGTCTCCTGTTTTTCATGCTCAGGAGCCGGCCTTATCGGGACTGATCACCCCAGAAACAATACCACAACCGTCAACGGACAATACGAAAAGTGCACCATTACGTCGAGCCAAAAGGGGCCGACCGCGCAAAGTCGACCAAAGCGCATTACCAACCAACACCAACAAACCATCGAACTTTCATTCTAGCGTTCGTCCACAACCCAACGTCAATTCTGTCTGTCCTCAACGTAATGTCGATTCTGTTTCCTCCTGTCATACTGTCGATTCTGTTTCCTCCTGTCACTCTCTGTATGTCTCTTATTCTAGCTTTCGTTTGTTAGTTCACTATGTCTTCCTTCCCCTTTGTCTAGCTCACACCCTTGTTGATCCCCATGCTGTCCATGTTCATTACTCTGCTTCTGAAGAAACCTCTCAGTATTCTTACATTGACGACGGCGCTATCACTTCCACACACTTACGCGAAGCTTTGGCTCAGACAAATCCTGAGCGTCCTGGCTGGTTGCAAGCCATCGCCAAAGAATATCATTCCCTCGGTCAGCTTGGTTGCTGGGATGTTGTTCGCGTTCCTTCGACTTTTTCTGGCAACATCTGTACCCTCAAGTGGATCCTCCGCAAGAAGTATGACTCTGGCCGCTTCAAATCGTACAAGGCTCGCCTCGTTGTCCGCGGTTACACCCAGGTTCACGGCATTGATTATCACGACACCTACTCGCCGGTTGCTAACATCGTCACCATGCGTTTCTTTCTAACTTTTGTTGCTGTTCATGACTGGGATTTGCACAAGTTGGACGTCAGCTCCGCTTTTATCCAAGCTCTCATTGACGAAGACATCTATGTCTGGCCACCCGAAGGCTATGCTCCTCGCCAACCCACCGATGGTTCCAAAATCGTTTACAAGCGCCGTCGCTCTTAGTATGGTTGCAAACAAGCTTGTCGTAATTGGTGGCTTTATTTGGAACGCTTCCTTGTCAATGATTGTGGCTTCGTCCGCGGATCTGGTGACACTTGCAGTTACAAGCTCGTACTTAATTCTACCGTTGTCCTACGTCTCGTTCTTGTCGTTGATGATCTTCTCGTGGCGCACCCTCGTCATTGCCTTGGCCATTACCAAGCCTTCTTCCTCCGTTTCCGAACCTTCACTGACGTCAACGAGCTTGATCTGACCACTTACGTTTGTCTTCGCATTACGCGTGATCGCCCTCGACGCACGCTCACTCTTGACCAATCCCATGCCATCCGTGAAATCCTTACCGAACATCGCTTCATCAACAGTAAACCCGAACTGACTCCCGCTCCCAAAGGTCTTCATCTTTCTGCGGCTGATTGTCCTGCTCCTGGCTCTCCATATCACGTCTTCGTGGCGCGCATCCCTTTTCGTCGTATTGTTGGCTGTGTTTTATTTATCTCCATCATGACTCGCCCTGATATCACTTGGTCCGTCAAACAGTGTGCACGTTTTTCACACAATCATGGTAAACCCCTGCAGAGCATTAGCAAGCAGTGGCAAGTCACCTGGGAAACCATCCCGTCTCATCATGAACGTCTGGAAGTATTTTATTCGGGGAATGAAAAGGTATGTTCCCTATATCCTTAGAACACGACAGGCGGCATCTAGAACTACACGAGAAAGGTAAAGTGTATAGTGCTACATACCTCGGGACGCGCTAGACCATGATGATGAGCGTAGGCACAAATCATAGGACTATTTGATTGTGTAGAAAGGAAGAAGAAGGGTAAGGAAGAGATCACGTTCTCGACGGACGGATAAGGGTAAGAGGCAGCAGATTTCTCTGCACCCCCTCGAGATGTCTTAAGCGCAAGGTGCGACTGTAGAGCATCTCTTGAGAAAGATGATGATGAAGAAAAAGGAGGGAATGCAGTCTTGATGGTCACAGAGGTCACATACGATGCATCAAGAGTATAGAAGGGTCTTAGGACTTGGACTTGGTGGAGCTGAGAGTCGATTTGACCCTTTCGAACAGAACATCAAGAAACACAGATACAACAGACAGTGTGTTAGGATTATCAATCATCATCAGTTTCTGCTGTAAGGTGGTGAACACCAATAGCTGAATGATGTGGTGCCAAGAGAAGGATGAGTGCAAGTAGAGCATTCAGTATGGATGGCGACAGAGAATCTAGTTGAAAGGTGTCCAGTTGGTTTTCCAACAAAAAGTTGGACTTGGCGAACGAAGATAGAATAGTCTTCAGATTCACATGAGAGCGGACGGAAGGCTCTGAAGCATGAGAGCAACTTGTCACGTAGATTAAGGAGGTGATCGTCCGGGGAGGAGTGGTTGGTAGCATGTTGGTCATGAGCGGTGAGTGTTAAGCGAGACAACAGCTCTGTGATCTTGTACAGTGTACAAGTAACACGTGGGTGTTGGCTGTAGGAGGGAAGAGCCGGTTCTCCAGGGAGGTGATTGAAGCAATGGCAGCCTCGGTAATATAGATTCGAGAAGAGTTCCCTGGAGTTGGTAGACTTGCTGGCACAGGACGTCGAAATCAGCAAGCGAAGCAGAAGGCGTAGGTAACGATGGCGAAGATATCTCCAGAGTAGCGTCTAGCGTGGAGTGTGAGTAGTTTAACGACGTTTCGGTCAACACATGCTGTGCAAGTAGGGGGTATTTCGCGTTTAGAAAGTGCAGAAAGTCTTGATGTTCTGCCGGAGTATAGGTGGGGCCGAACATTACATCCAGGAGTGATGGCGGCTTTGTATCATCTGAGGATGATACGTAGTCGTCAAGATGTTGTGCCCACGATTGGGCATCAGTATTAATCTCATGGTGGTATTTGGAGGGCTTGAACATAGCCTGAGTTTTACGAGCCTGTGTTCGCACGAGAGTTACTAAAAAGTTAAGATGCTCCAGTTGCATCTGAGTAATAAGCCGAAGATCCAGTGCGAATGGCAGTTGAGTGGTGGAGTCTGTGGCTGCATCGGTTACTGATAAGACTAAATGAGCAAGTGACGGATGTTGCGTTAGACTGCTAGTCAAGAGAGTATGTAGCTCCTTTGGCAAATGATACGTGCGTATGATGGTTGCGCGTATATGACCAGCTGAGCACCCATCACAGGAGGGTTGGAAGGAAGTAGCATTACGTGCACATACGATAGGTTGTATAGGCACCTGATCGGTGTTGTGATAATGGGGATGTGACCATTCTTCTTATGGTCGTCCGTGTTGAGGTGACTCAGCACTTCAGTGGGGAGTTCACGAGGTGTTTGTGCCTTGGAACTGTACGTGGTCGAGACTAGGAAAGTCGATTGTCCACGATCATTGAGGCACTGCGTAAAAAAAGGAAAGCGACAAAAAGAAACGTTCGCGTTTGGGGCATCTGTTGCAGCCAATAGAATCAATAGCAGGAGCAGCTTCCCAAAGTACAGTAATGGGTAAGCGCATGGATATGAATGTGGTCAGGTCTACAAACAATGGAAAGTCAGTAGGCTCCTAGGTCAGTGTGAGTTCCACTCGCATAAAAGAAGAGAGAAATGGGGTGACAGGGAAACGGAAGTTCTCGAGGAGAGAGATTCCTCGCTTGTAAGCAGCATAGTCAATACTGAGGCCGTCCTGGAACGTCGTCAGCGACTGAGGCGAGATATGCACGGCTAGTGTCGGTGCAAACGCAGCAGGCAGTGTCAGTGTGGTAGCAGTTGTAGCAGTCATGGTTCGTTGCTTTTGCGACAACCTGGGGGAAGGTTCGGCCGTGGAGAGCGATAAAGGACCGTCCTTCAACCGACTAGTGAGATGCCGCGGCCACGGGAGTGTCAATAAAAGACATGAACAACACTCGCCCGCGTACAATAATTTGTGGCAAAAGAAGGTAAGGCCAGGGCTTGTTTAACGACGTTGCGGTCACTAGAGTTAGGCATCTTCAATCCTGTAAAGGCTTGTCGTCAGAAGCATGATGCATACCGAGTAGAGAACGAAAAGTGGAGAACTCAGCAGCAAGTGGCTTTGTAAAACCATCCGCCACGTCCAGCTTGCCGGGAACATGATGGACTCGTATTTTCTGTAGCGAGATGTACTCACGGATTTTAAACCATCTGGTCGACAGTGCCTTGGATCGAGAGGACCCATCTGGGTTATTAGAGGTGTGAACAGCGGCAGCATTGTCAGACAAGAGGGGTAGGCTTCTGATGAAGCGCATATCTTCAGCAATTGGGTTGTCATTGTCATCGAAGTCGACAGGGTCAGCGGTGTTCTCACCATTAGCATGTTGACGTAGAAGGTGGGGTTGACGACAAAGGAGAGTTCCAACAGCAGCTTGCGTAGCCAAACAGCTTCAACAGCACAAATACTGAGGGCAATCAACTCAGCTTCGTGAGTTGAGCAGGAGACAATCGGTTGAAGTTTGCTTTTCCAACCAATAAGGCAGTCGAAAAGATAGAAGACAAACCCGGTGGTAGATTTCCTATCTTCCTGTGCTAAGGAAGGGGCATTGTCAGCGTAAACCATGGCAACTAAGGGGTCAAACTGTCCAGTAGGTACATCCTGCGGTTGGTAGTCGACCACAGAGGATAGATCAATTCGATTAGCGGAGACAGTGCGAAGGTGAGCTTCAATGGCATTACCCTTAGGATGGAACCAGAGGCGAAGTGAGCGGTTTTCCGGCTTCTTGAGGTAGCGAAGCAAATGCTCTAGCATTTGGACGTGAACATACGTAGGTGCATGCATACCACGCGAACATCTGCCCAAGGCTTGCGAGAAGTCAGGTCTGCAGGCCACTTGCATGAACACCAGCTTGCTAAGAGGATGGCAAAGTGCGAATTGATGTACAACTCTGTTTCAGAGCTGGGAGTGCCATCTTTATACTTGAAGGACGATGACATAGGATATTTAAGCGGGGTCAGTTGCTGCAAGACTGGGTGATCAGCGAAGAGTTCCTCCAGCTTGGCTTGCACATCCAGAGAAATGGAACCGTCAGATGTGCGACACGCACGCATGCCTAGGAGGGTATGGACAGGTTCAAACTGCTCTACAGCATACCGTTTGTGGAGGGCATCCTGTAACTCGGTACGAAGAGGGTCATCATTGGATACAATAACAATGTCGTCTACAGACAGACTGCTTACGACGAACTTAGCATGTGCGGATACTCGAGCATATAGGCAAGAGTCCAAATGCAGGCGTCTGTAGCCAAGGCTACGGAAGAAGCCGTCTATCTCTTTGTTCCGACGAGATGGTGATTGCCGAAGTTCATAAAGTGACTTCAGCAGTTCCGGTAGACGTCGGCCCTTGTACTTAGCGTCATCGGGGTCGATAAGCTCGATGCAGTCTGGTAGCTGAACATATACGCTGGCATCAATGTCAGACTGAACGAAGGCGTTCGGGACGTCTGCATGGTAGACAGGCAATTGCTTGTATGCGGCAATAGCTAGTAGTACCCGGATTGCGGTTATGGTGGCCATGGGGCTGAAGGTGCCAAAGAAATCGGCGCCAAGAGATGCTAGGAAGCCACGTAGTACGAGGCGAGCCTTGTGCTTAACGTATTTGCCTGCCGAGTCTGTTTTAATCTTCAGCACCATCTTGCTGTCAATAGGACGAGAGACACCGTCGGGTAAGGAAAGTTTGAAGCAGCCAAAGCGTATAATGTCGTGGAGTTCCTTGGCGATGGCCTTGAGGTAGGCGTGCCTGTTTTCAGGCGACAAACCGTGGAGGCACTTAAGTTTATATTCGTCAATGGAAACGTCAGCTTCTTGGACCTGATATTCGTCAGGACCAACAATGGCAGGTGAATTATAGTTTAGCGACGTTGCGGTCGAGGCAGTGTGCGCAACTTCGGGATAAGCGGAAGCGGCGTCAGTGGGAGTAGGAGAGGCAGATTCCAGTTGAATATGGATAGTAGGGTCGGTGTGTAAGACCTGGGTGATAAGCTCTGTAGAGACCAGAAGGTATTCCTCCAAGTCAGCCAGAGATGCAGAAGTAGCGCCAAACTCGGAGGACTTGTGATCAATAAAGCTGGTCGGCGCCAGGTACGTAAGCGCATATTGTAAGGAAGAAGTGCCGAAGGCAGCAGCGTGCTCAGTGAACGCAGATAAAAGGTGCTGAGGAATGGGGCACGCAGGTGAACCATCAGCAGTTAAAAAGGTTGCAGCGGGGATGCTGGATGCGCACTTGGCGTGGGCGAAGTAACCATCGACGTGCGGGTAGCGGGCAAGTAAGTCAGTGCGCAACGGGAGAAGAAGACGAGCTAACAACGCATGTTCCCCCTCTGAGCAGATAGCAGACCAGAGGATACCACCACTGAGATGAAGGGCGGAGAGGGCGGGAGACTTGAACGTAAGAAAGTGGTGGCGAAGATCCCAGCGGAAATCGCCACCAGCGGCTTTGTAAGCACCAATAGTAGACGCTTGTAACCGGGCTCGGATAGTTTTCATAGAAGTGGCCTTGCGGGTGTTGGGCTGTTTGGAACCTGGGACAAGAATGAGGTCATCTTGTGCAAAAAGGTCTTTGTAAGAAGGAAGCAAGGGCGGCGGTGACATAGAGCCAGAATCGTCGGCGAGAGTGTTAGAAGAGGGAGAAGAGGCAGGAGCAGGGGACGAAGAAGGAGCTGAAGGAGGTGGGGAGTGCCCCCTCTGAGGATGAGGAGTCCGTGTCCCCCTCTGAATGACATGGTCTTGGATAGCGGTGTGGGGTGTGAGCGAGAAAGGCGCGGGAGGAGCATGATGCGGAGGAGCAAGTTCAGGATCAGGAGTAGGATGCTGAAGCATGTAGAGGAATTGCAGCTTGGACGAAACACGAATTTGTCCGTTTTCAGGGTTGAGGACGACGTCAGCGAGATGGTCGACGCGAGGGGAGACGAGCGGGTTTTGCGCGTTGGCGCAACAGAGATATAAATATTTGCGGCGGCACGGTTCCCACTTGTGGTGTTCATGGGGCTCCAATAGAAGGTAACATTCAGCGCCAAAAATCTTGAGCATATCATGTTGGGGAGTGTTGAGTTGGTTGTAGAGTAGCTGTTGCGGACTCAGGATAGCATGATGAATGCGCTCGAGCGTGGCGTTCGGGAGAAGGTTGTAGCTTTGAACGGTGTGTATCACCGCCCACGGGAGCATGATGGCTGGTTCCACGATCTTGGCGCCACGATAGTGAGCATTAAGGAGAGAACGAAGGCGAGTTGAGGAGGCGGAGGCGATGAAACCGATGGCGGACTCAACTTCAAAGTTAAAGTGGTGCATGTACGGCGGGAAGGCGATGAGTTGAATGCCCTTATCGACGCGGTACGGGGAAGTAATGTGCTGGCTAAAGTAGGGCTTGAAGCCATCGGAGTAGAGGGTGCGCATGTGCACGTTGAGTTGTGTACGACAAAAGTCATACACAAAATCCAGAGCTTGAGTGAACTCCGTGGTTGGTGGTGCGTGTAAAGTACGCCAAGAGAAATTTCGAAATGAGTTCCTTGAAGACGATGATATGTGTGAAGCCTCCCCATTCGGATGGGATGGTCACATAGCCGCCGTCGCACGCCCAGACTTCGCCGGCTTTGTGAGTTTGCTCAAAAGAAGGCTTGGTCGCATTGAAATGCTTGTGCGGGTGGCGCTTGTTGTGTGCGATGCAGTCGGTGCATAAGTCGCGATATGGTATGTCAGAAGCAGAGAATCCAGGGCGAGCAAGTACGTTGGGGGCCTTGGCAGCGACGTTGTCGGGGCAGTGATGCACCCGGTGGAAGCGATTGGCACGTTCTTTGGCATTGAGATATTCGGTGGATCCGTGTGCGAGGGACTTACGAGGAATGGGATGAGCGGAATATGCCGTTTGCGCCGAACATCGAACTTGAGTTCGGTGTCTAAGGCAGGGGAAGGCGGTGCGTCGTCATCCTGGTGCGCAGCAGGGTCACTTGGAGGTGCATCCTCATCATCACGAGTAACGAGAGTATCTTCGTAGGACGAAGATATAGTTTAACGACATTTCGGTCAAGCAGTTGCTGGAAATAGACATCATAAAAGCTTGTGCCAAAGACAAGGTATCTGTGCTGCACGTGGTGGAAGCTGATCAACGGTCATGAAATTGGATACATAGGATTTCTTCGTCACGGCAGCAGTATGTTGGAAGGTAGGGTCCAACATAAGGATTAAATATCGGCAACGAGGAGCGAAGTTGCTTGTACAGAGTGCTGTACGTACCGGCAGGCAGAGCATTGCTGAGCATGTCACAGCAAAGGTCATGGCGTAGAGACAAGAGGGAAGATTCCTGTTGTTTGGTGTGGTTGTTAGCACGAATCAACTCCGGTCGAGTGGGGTAGCGTAATTTCCCGTTGCGAGGGTCGAGTAAAATAATATTGGCATACCCTCGGACGGTGGGCAATGGAGCAAGCATGGAGTGGATTTTAGAGCCGAGTTTGCGGTCACTTCCACGAAGGTACCCTATATAGCGACTATGAGATAGGTGGTGATCTTCCAGAGCAAAATGAGAATCCTTGTAGTCGAAAGAGTGTCGGTGGCCTTGTAGGTAAGGCAGCCAGGCATCACAGAGAGCATATGGACAAGATTTTTTGTATGGCGGTGCCATAGGTGGCAGCGGAGCCAACTTGGGGAAGGGCTAGACTATCCACAAGTAACCCATAAACGCTCCAAATGTATGGACCTGTCCGGTCGCGGGGGATGTCGGAAGCAGTGAAACGTATACGTGCTTCCAAAAGCGTCGATGGAATCTGATATTTGGTGGTGGCGTTCTCTATGGTGAGGTTGCCGTCGGAATGGTGGCCACCAGTTAAGAGTAGGAGTTGTGTGATGCTGATGAGGTTGTAAGTAGTAACCTGTGTGACGGTTGGTTAGTTTCGAAAACGGTTATGTAATAAGGACACAGGAGTGGGTGAGTTAGTGTGTAAGCTGGCAAACAAGTTATAGAGGATTGTAAAAACCTTGACGTGTATAGGGTACGTTGCATTGGGTAGCGGCTCCATAGAGGAGCGTTTAAAGCACAACTGATGATAAGTACACTCGGATTGAACAGAGTGAGTACGTTGCTCGTGAGCCTGTTGTGAGTGAAGGCGAAGCAGTAACATATTGAGGGATTCAAGGTCAGCCATAGTAAGCTGAGCAGAACCTGTGCAGAGTAGGTGCAAACGTTTCAGGAACGGGATATATGGAGGATCGGGACACCCGGATCCAGTCTTTGGATACGTGTTTAGGTAGCCAAAGTCGCTTGGGAATAGCTTTGTAGATCATCCACGATCTTTAGGAGGGGCGTGGATGGAGGATAGGCCACGACAATAATTTAATTGGTCAAGTAGAATATCTGCGTGCGATGCATATCCATCTTCCTCTAGATTGGTAGTCGCCACAGAGGTAGGTCGGGAACCTATCAACAACATCGACACAGTAATCAAGTGTAGTATGGATAAGGTTGCCACTGTGATGTGGTCTGATGACAGTATTATGGAGAAGCGTCATCTCCGCCAGTAGTACCAAGGGCGGAGTAGCTTGATTGACAGACAACATGCTGTCGAAAAGAGAAAGTGTCCAGCATGCTGTGTTAAGTCTTCTGTCTTATGCTGTTTTA
>JAQMWT010000113.1:0-103836 GCA_029834535.1 Chrysophaeum taylorii
CGCGTCGCGCGACGCCGGGGGCGATCGCGGCGAAGGGCGGACCGAGGGCCGCGAACCCCCCCCCCAAAACCGCGCCGGCGCGGAGCGCGAGGCCCGCGACGCGGCGCTGGTGGTCCACGTCGAGCCGACCCAGCACGCCGCGCACGGCATCCTCGGAGGGTTGGAGGAGCGCGCGCGCGACGAGCGACCCATAGTTCTGCGAAATCGCGTACACGCCCGCCGCTCGCGGCGAACTTCCCAAAAGCAAAAGCTTGTCGGCGTCGGTGAGGGCCTGCTTCAACACCGCCTGCGCCGACAGCACGAAAGCGTTCCGGGCGCGCTCCCACTTGGGCGGCTGCCGCGGCAGTAGCGCCCGCCAATCCGGCCACCCGCACAGCCGCCCGAGCCCGAGACCCGTCGAGTACGCGATCTGCGCCCACCCGCACGCCTCGAGGGACGCCGGGAGCCCCGCGAGCGTCACACCGCTGCACAGCGTCCCGCAGGACTCGGCCAACACGCGCGGCCCCGCGACCGCGCGCGCGACCGACAGCGCGTGCGCCGGCTCGCTCAAAGCCTCCAGACCGGCGGCGACGCAGTACAGCCGCACCACGGGTCCCCCAAAGTATCCGAGCAAACACGCGACGCCCACGCCCCCGACGGCTGGAACCCACGCGAGACCCACGTCTTCGGGGCTTCTGATCACGGCAATCCGAAACCCCTCGCGAAGGACCAGCACTCCCGACAGCACCAGCTCCAGCCGCGTCCGCGCGACCCCGACCACCTCGTACGGCAGCTTCAGGGTCACCTGATTCAGGACCACGCTCACCACCTTCTGCGCGACGGCGCCCAGCGCGACCAATCGAACGCCACCGAAGCCGCGGCGCACGACCTCCATCCTTCTCAACGGAAGAATAATAATATAGTCTTTATTCGGGCTCGAAAGAAGTCCGCCCAGGATGGTCAGGTCAGGTCAGGTCAGGTCGTCGTCTGCCCTCTCCCCCGACTCAAGTGACACAATGCCATTGCGAGGCGCCCTCCGGTCGGCTCTTCTACGCCGCCTCAAAGCGCACGCCTGGTTATTTTTTGCTCCGCCGAGCTGGGTAAATAAAATAAATAAAATAAATAAATTAATAAAATAAATAAAATAAAATAAAATAAATCGCAGAGTAGTAGTAGAGGGCAGCTTCCTCCTATGGCCGGCCGCGAGCCCTCTTCGCGCGTCACAACAACGACAGCCTTGGGCAACGCTGCCTGCGTCACGACGCCCATTTATCCGACGAGCATCCTGGCACGGCTTCAAAAAACAACAACTTCCAAAGCCCACAGTTTTTGCGACGGACGTCGTCGCCTCCGTAAAACAATAAGTCTGAGCATACAACACTCTAGCTCTTCCCCCAATCGAAAACAAAAGAGCCCCGACACGACGACACGGGCGGCTGATGTTGTTCCCGAAATTTCAATGAAGGCAAAAAATTTGAGGTGTGTGAGTCAGGCTGTGGCAAGGGGTTGACTTTTTTTGCAAAAAAGTGGTGTGCCTACACACACACACACACACACACATGTGGGTGGTGTGGTGGTTGGTGGCGTCGGCCAAGGCACAGGTGTTAGTGGTGGACTCGTTCGTCGGCGAAGCGGCGCGTGGGTCGCTTCTTGCACAGATGTCGACGAGCTCCGAGGAGTGTGTCGTCGACGGCGAGCTCGCGGGGGCGATTCGGGGGTATTTGGGTGGAGCGACTGAGACGAGTAGCACCGAGGTGGTGCCGTGCCGGAGGGCCTTTGGGTCGGTGGCCGCGCACATCGACCACTTCACCTCGGGCGAGGAGGCGGAGATTTCTGTGGTGGCGTACCTAACGGACGCGCCCGATTCGTCGCTCGTCCTCGCGGACCGCGAGACGTCGGAGGAGTTTGAGGTGGAGATTCGCGCGGGGCGGCTGGTGAGCTGGGAAAACCACCGGTTCGTGCACGGCGTCAAGGGCTCGGGCGAGCGCGCGATGCTGGGTCCGGTGGCGATGTCTCCCAAAACGCGCGCGCTCTTGAAGGTTGGCGTCCCGTCGCCCCTCCCGACCCCGGTGCCCACGAGTCTCCCTTCTGCCAGCCCTCCCAATCCCACATCCTCGCCGTCCTTGTTGCCGACACCAATGCCGACGTCGCTTCCCGTAATCGAGCCGACAGCGACGCCGTCGGAAGTGCCGATTGCAGCGCCGACGGAAGTGCCGATTGCAGCGCCGACGGAAGTGCCGATTGCAGCGCCGAGTCTGGTGCCGAGTTTGTTGCCAATCGCGGCGCCAACGTTGATTCCTACGAACTCCCCGGTCAAGACAACGTTCCAACAGATCCGGCTCTTGGCGAGCTTCTCGTACCGATCGAGTCTGCTCGAGCAGCGGCCGAGCGCCATTCTATTTTTTAGCTCCTTCCAACGTCAGCCAGCGGTCTACGCCCTCGTTCTCTTCAGAATCTTCGTCAGGAACGGCATCCTGCGCAACACGAACCTCTTGTCTGCCATCACGACCATTACGCTCTCCAATAATCAATTCAGCGTGCGCCGGCGCTTCTTGTACACCGCCCGTCGCAGGCTCGACGAGACGCCCTTCGACGAGGGCGCACTGCAACGCTGGCTCGAAGAAGACGGAACCAGCTTCAACGTGACCAACACGACCAACTACACCGTCGACTGCTCGGTGTCTCTCACCACGGAAACTAACGAAACTACGACTGCCACCGGCGAGAACGCGACCACTGTCCTCGAGGCCTCGACGTACCCCCAGGAAATCGAGGCGAACGGTAACGGCACGCTGCACACCGATTTCGTTGGTAACGCCACCTTCACCGACTACAATGTCTCGGTCGCTTCTGACGACGTCACGGACGCTCCGACGCCCGCAGATGTCTGTACTTCGGACGACGACTGCGATTACGGCGAAATCTGCAGCTTCTATCGCCGCCGGCTCCTCTTCGGCTCTTATTTTCCAGTACAAGGCACCTGCGTCCCGGAGTGAGCAAGAAGAAGAAATCTGTCGTGGGCGCACGTCGCGAGCTTCCTCGTCGCAAGAAGACGGACTTCTCAAACCAAGCTTCTTTTCAAAAGGAAGGAAGGAAGGAAGGAAAGAGCCCGCTCTCGTGGAGCCATCGACAAGAGCGTTCAGATGTTGTTGTCTTTATATAGCAGAGCGTGAGCCTCCGGCGCGTTCTCTTCTTCTTCCAAAGAGGAGGAGAAGCAGCAGCCGCCTCTGGACCACCATCACCACAACCACCACCACCACAATATTCCCCATTTTATTTCTGCCGACTACTGCCCGACACGTGTGTGTGCGTTGTACGCGTACGCACCCATCTAAATAAAAGTATATCCTCTCATCGAGTAGTCTATCCACGGCATCTAGAAACGACGAAACTCCCGACGACGACGCAAAGACAAACCTCAGGCGGGGCAGTACGTAGGGGTCTCGCGAGTCGAGTCGAGTCGAGTATCACTCGTCGTCGACGCGTCGTGGATCGGGAGAAAAAGAAGAAAAGGAATTGGAAGAAGAAGAAGAAGAAGAAGAAGAAGAAGAAGAAGAAGAAGAAGAAGAAGGGGGGGAAGGTAGTCAAGAAGAAGAAGAAGCAGCAGCAGCAGCAGCAGCAGGGGGTGAATTCGAAAAAGAAGATCAAGAGGGGGGTGACGGGAGGGTCCCAACCCCAGGGGTTGCACTCGCGGGGGCTGAAGCGGCGGCGGCGTTACCGCCGGCGAGGGGGGGGTGCGTCGCGGAGACGTGGTGTGTGAAGTCGATGGGGGGCGGCCTCTGGGGTGGGTGGCCGGGGGCGGCGGTTCTGGCCCTGAGAATCTCGAAGACGAGGTCAACGTTGGTCCGACCCATTTCCTCAAAGGCAGGAGTGCGGGTCACGGCGTCGAAGTTGGCGAGGATAAAGTTGAGGCACTTATCGCGGAGCGAGTTGGCCGTGTACTGGTCGGCCGCGTGGAAAATAGCGGCGGCATTGTCGACGCTGATGGAGGCGAGCATCTTTCCCTCGCACATGCGCTTGAGGCGGTCGATCCCGAAGCGATCGGCAGCCTGGAAGAGGTCCATCGCGACGTCGAGGGGTATGTCGACCGAGTCGGTGTAGAGATACTCGAGCAAGGCGAGGAAAATCGAGTGCTTGACGTCGTCGATCGCGATTTCCTTGGCGCGGGCCTCGACCATCTCGCCCGTGAGCAGAGCCTTAAAGTACGGGCAGCGCGTGCAAAGGACGCGGTGGGCGCGGACCGTGTACTTGCCGTCCTCCAATTTAAAGGCCACGTCCGAGAGGGTCGGGGTGTCGACGAGGGCACGGAGGTCGCTGACCAGGCTGCTCGCGGGAATGTCAGCACCCCCGAACCCGAACTTGAACTCGAGAAAATCGTTCAATCGCGATTGGCCGTCGTATCCGCCGAACACGAAGAGCGAGTCCTTGTAGACGACGGCGACGTGGCAGAACCGGTGGCCCGGGGCGTAGCCAGATGTGGTCTGAACCGGGGACCACTTGCGCGTGTCGAGGCGGAGCTCGTGGAAGTCGTTCATCGCCGAGCCCGTCGACCCCCCGAAGACGTACATGGACTGACCGTGGCAGACCGCGACGTGAGAGTCGCGAGGAATCGGCGATGGTCCGTCGGTCGCGAAGGCACTCCAGGACCGCGTGCGAAAGTCGAACACGTGGACATCGTTCAGATGCCGCGTGCCGTCGTGGCCCCCAAAAAGGTACATGCACGCGTCTTTCGCGACGCACGTCGCTCGATACCGCGCGCGCGGTACCCTGCCCTCGTTCGCCACCGGCGCCCACGAGCACGTCACAAAATTGAACTCGTGGAAGTCGCACCGGTAGCTTCCGTCGTACCCCCCGAACACGTACATCGAGTCCTCGTGGACCACGGCAGCGTGCGAGTGTCGCGGAGACGGCGCCAGACCGGACAACGCGCGCACCGGCGCCCACGACGACGACGCGAACGAAAATTCGTGGAAATCGTTCACCCGCGAGGTTCCGTCGAACCCCCCGAACACGAAGAACGAACTCCCCCACACTACCGCCACGTGCCGGTCCCGCGGCGACGGCGCCGCCCCCGACGCCGGCCTCACGAGGGACCAGCACCGCTTCGCGAGGTCGAACTCCCAGCAGTCGTTCACACGGTTGCTCCCGTCGTACCCCCCAAAGCACACCATCTTGTCTCGCCAGATCGCGGCCACGTGCAAAGACCGCTGGCACGGACCCTCATCGTACGACACGCGCACCCAGCACCTACTACTGCTCATACCGCGAACAGGGGTTTTGTATTGTATTCGTCTTCCTCCTTCGCAAACTTAATTTAATTTAATTAATTAATTAACACGTCGTGTACTAACAAGTGTTGATCAGTAACTATACAGTAACTAACTAACTAACTAACTAATATAGGCCAGGGGTAGGCTAATCCCGCGGAGGATCAGGGACGAGGGGCGCTAAAAGGAGCGTGGGGCGAAAAATGTGACGCCCACGCGACGCGGGGACCGCATTTTGGCTGACAGCCGTATCGTCGTCGTCGTTAATAACTTTTCCTTCTACGTCCCCTTCCCAGAACGCGCCCCGCTGCGAACGTTCCAACCGGCCCGAGGGGGGAAAGTGTTGTTAAGCGTAGCCTTCCATGGGTTTCTTGAAAGCCGGCTTCTAAGAGAGGGGGGTACGAACGGGAGCACGGGCGTTCAGGGGTTTGGGGAATTAATTATGCGGAGACAGGAGGGACGCCTGGAAGGCGGAGATAACGCGGTGCCTAATCGGAGTCATCGCCGAGCTGCGGGGAAGGCGAAGGGAGGACGGGCCCCGCCCGCAGGTCATACCCATGCTGCCGCCGGACGTATGTGCGATGATCTGTGACGTCCCACTGGGCGGGTAAAGGGTTTATCAGTACAATGTTTGTAGCAACTCCCAGGCTCAGAAAGCCGGAATGGATGATCATCGCTCAGAGGGAGAGAAAGAAGAAAAAATAAGCAAGCTAAAGAAGAAGACGGGAAAAGAAGGCAGGGAGAGACAGAAACGTAGAGAAAAGCTGGGGGAGAACAACGAAACGAGCTCATAGCGCGGTGTAGAACGAAGGGGGCGGTAGAAGCCATACGACTTGGTGTGGAAGGAGAGAAGGAAATTGGGACTTGGTTCGGTGGCAGGGCCGCACAACGGGTTATTATAATTATTACAATGGTTTGAAACTCCGAGACCCAAAGAGCCAGAATGGATGTTGGCGCAGGGATTATCGTAATCAAGCGGGGGGCATTCACTGCGAGCCCGCCCGCGGCATGCTCGTTGACCAGGAATCCACCAAAGTCCGTTTTGCTCGAGTATTGATAATTTGCACACCATGATCGCATCTATTAAAGCGAAATATATGCCTGAAAGTACGGCAGCACGTTGACGAGATTGCCGCGAAAGTCTGCCCTGCTCGGACGCGACTCGCGAGGACGCCAATACAATATCCCAGCGTATCGCGCGACGAGAGGATCTTTCTTTGGGTTGACGTCCTATAGGTCTGGATGATCAGCTTGGCGCGCGCGATCGGGGCGATGCACGCCTCGGCAATCGCCCCATTCATTGATGCCGCCTGCGAGGAAATAAATACATCACAAAATTAGGCTTCTCCATTGGTCTGTTGGTCCTACCTGTGTCTAGGTCCTAGAACAAGGAGGACATCCTTCTCGCACTCTGAGGCGTTCATCGATTTTGAACGTGCCACGGAAGCTCTAGACGCCCGGCACATCCCTGAGGCCAAAAGCGCACGCGAGCGCCTAGCGCCGCGGTACAGTCTCGCGGATTTCGGCACCGCGACTCGCCACTCTGTCGTCGACGTCAAAAGAAGTAGAGACCACCTCAAATTTTAAAATTTGAGGTAGCACTCCAGAAAAGCTCAATATGACGTCATAGACTCCAGTTGTGAATCGTTGAACGGCCCCAGAGGAACGACGATAGGGACATGCGGCCAAGGCATGCTTCTGACACTCCCGACCTTAGCCCGCAGGAGCCATCCGAGCCGCGTCGAAAGTCGGCGGGCGCGGCGTTCTCGACAGAGCACGCGTTGCGAGTGGGCATTTCCCACACCGTCGAATCTCCGAAGCGCGGAAGTTTCCGATTGGAAGAGTTCAAGGACGACACCCTGGATCTGGAACGAAGCGAAGAGCGAACGCAGCGCAAGAAACACTACCTCCAGCAGCTCGAGGCGCTCGAGGAGGCGGGTGCAACGCTGCGCGAAGCGTGGTCTGATCTCATCCGATCGAGCAATCACCAACTACTCCAACTCCGTCGCGAGCTCGACGTCCGCCGCTTAGAGCGCGATGACAAGAGGCGAACACTCAAGGAAACTCGGGAACGCTGCGCGGCCGAACGGGCCGCCCTTATCAACGCCCTCACCACGACGAAGCTCACCATCGCCGAGCTTTCCCTCGAGATAGACGACATCAACCTCAAGTTGAGACAACCCGCGCCCCCACCACAAGTAGAGGCCAGCGCCACCCCTGAAGTAGCGTAGCTATCCTTCGTCCCAAAATGAAGCCACGTGTTATCGTTATCGACTGCGCAGACTTATCGACAATCGTCTCAGCATCTAGCCACCCGAGGTGTACACTTGGCTGATTGGGCCGGTATAAATGAAATGCATAAATCTTTTCAAGGGCGGCGGAAACTGCAGGGATCTCGGCATCTTCGTAGACCGCTGTTGTAATGGCATCAATTTATAGTGTCCTTCGATCACTCGATCTTGGGACTGGTCTTGCCCATCCTCCGAATTGCCACGCGTGCTCGCGCGCATCCTGACTCCGAAAAAAAAACTTGACCTCTGCTGCCACACGGGCCGAGTAGTGACACCGACGTCTGTCGCCGTCCTGGATCTGCAGGGAAAGGGGCCCTTGATTGCCATTTCATCCAGTCATCATCATGAGGGCCCTCCGCTTTTATTAAACGCGACAAAAAAAAATACACCGACCCCCCTGCTACTACCCGTCGATTATCGCGCCAACAATATTGACAAGAAGAGGGGTCGAGCGCCAACAGAGGGGCAGTCTGTTCATGCGCCTTCAAGAACAACCTAGGACAACTTCTGCCTGCGAGACCCACACAAAGTATACCACCCGGTCCGCGCATGGCCTGGCGGTTGTCGATTGGAGTGTGGCCGCGGCGGGGTTGTGGCAATACTACGTTGGCAGCACGAGACGACGGCGGTAACGGCTGTCAGGGATTTTTGTATCCAGCAGGATCCTCATCCAACGGACAATTTATTGCTTTAACGGTCAAAACCGTTTCGTCATGGCGTTGGAAGCCGTGCAGGGTCTTGCCGCTAACAACGCTGCGCTCGCCGCGCGCGAGAGTGCATGGGAAGCGCGGTGCGCTGGCCTTGAGAAGCGGCTCGCGGCCGTTGGCGACGAGCTCCGGCGTTCTCTCGATTCCGTCGAGCGCGAGCGAACGGCGCGTCGTTCCGTTGAACGGCAAATAGCGACGCTGCGCGCGGACGTCGCGTTGCTCACAGAGCGACACCATGACCTCCGAGCCGAGAACGAGGCGCTGAGCGCGCGGGTCAAGGAAGTCGAGAAAGAACTCGAGCGCGAACGAGACGACAGAGCGCTCGCGGCACGTCGCCGTATTGACCTTCTTAAGACGCTCGCGTAGTCGTCTCAGGAAAGAGCACGGGTTTGCCACTGATCGCATCGCCCGAAAAAGACGGCACGGATGTTGACCGCTAGAGCCTTATTAGTTCGAAGGTCTCCGTACATCTCTACGCAACCTTCTCGATTGTCAGAGATAGCTGGCGCACGGTCGCCGTTTCAGCAGCCGGAGATAAGATCGATGAGAGGCTCCACTATGTACGCGAGCAGCTCTGTATCCCACAGTCTACGTACTAAACGCGTTCTACCAACGCTGCAGCGCTAGGAGGTACCGTCCACCACACCCACAAGGCGCGGAATGCGGTCGTTCGCCGTCGCGGTGGTCACCCACAACCTGGTGGCCTGCCTGAGATTACTCACTCCACCAGCCTCAGGGTATTGCGTCGCCCGGCGCGTCTCAAAGTGCACGCATAAGCCAGACGCGGTACCTGGTGTGCCCTTGTCGAACCGCGTGCTGGCTGGCTGGCTGGCTGGCTGGCGTGCAGTACTCGTAGGAAACACTGTCAGCCCGGGCGGTGTTGGCTCTTCTGCCAATACTGTCAATGCAGAACTCGTGCTGTGAGTCGTGGTCCTACAAGGCAAGAACGCCCAGCCTCGCACTACAAACTAGTCGTAAGATTTCTTATCACTCAGGTTCGCCGTACGGCTACATCCTTGAGAAGCCGTGGTACTCGGGATTAATTGATCAGCGACGTCAAGAGGGCGGTGTTGTCTTGGTGGTCGTGTGTTCTGGTACTCCTCTGGGCGACCACTACAATGTTTGCAGCAGCCCTGGCGCTCGTTGGTAGCAATTTTATCCTCGGCGGCGACAAAGAACGACAACATTCACATCATCTGCAACCTGTTCCAGTGATCTCGGTTCCTCTCGCCGCCGATTCACCCCGGGCGCTCGAATCTCGAACTTTATTATGATATGAGCTGGCCCGTCGCGCATACCACTTTTTTTTCCTGCCGCGAGCATCATCGCACCGCTTCTTGCTGCCAAACGAATCACCAGCAACCACCAAACGGTGTTGCCCTTACCCTGATCGCCGACCGCAAGGTTGCGATGGAGGACGGTGCCTCATGAATCCTGAGCCTTGCGAGGGCATCCGCCCTCCCGGCGTAGGTTGGCACCTGTTCGCCTCCCGGGCGGGCCGGTTGGCAGCCGGAACGTTCGCAGCGGGACGGGGTATGGCCGGGGGGCGCAGACGGAAGGTTATCGACGAGTTGGTTGTCAGTCACATCGCGGTCTCCTCGTCGCATGCCGACAAGCCTGATGATCACTCTCCGCCGACCCACCTTTCGGCGCCCCTCGTCTACAGAGACAGACCCGTGATTCTGGACTGGTTCCTGTCGGTCCGGCCTGGCTCCCACGCTCGGGCGCTCGTGCCTACGACTTACCTCTCGTGATGTTCGCTTCGAGGACGTTCGACCGCGCAGCGTCGCTCGGGAGCAGCTTAAGTGCCGCGTCGAGTTGCGTCTTAACCGTCGAGAGCTGGGCCTCCCGAAGAGGGCTTGAATGACGACAGGTTGACTTTCATGGCTTCCAGAAGGGCCTCGGGGTAGTCGTTCGCCGGGCGCTCGATCGAGGGCCTTCTCGACGGCGGCGGCGTTGATGGTCCTCCATCGCCGCCTCCTGGCGCGCCGCAGCCTGCGGCTAGTGGTTCTGCAACCATCACGAGCTGCCTTCTATAGAACGTCGTTGCTGAACGCGGCGAGGCGTCCTCCATCAACTCGATCACACGTTTAGTTACTTTTTTCATCGTTCGACCAGCGACCTCGTCGGCGACACCTCGGCTGGCGCTTGGCCGCAAAACTCGTGGCGGCGCGGTCGAAGATGTGGTCCCGGTCCCGTTGGCACGAGTCGACACCGGCGCGCAGCTTCCGACGCTCACGTCTCGAAGACGGCGGCGTCGTGATACTTCGAGGTGCTCAACTCGAGTTCCGTGCCGTCGAAGGCCCTCCGGAGCTCCGACGTCTGGTTGACCGGCGCCCGTCGCCAACGTAGACTGCCCCTCGCTCCAAGGTGCTGCCCTGGCCCCAGGCCCGGATCGAGCGTGGTCTTCTTGGTCTCTGGATTATTGGTGTCGGTCGGAGACTAGATCCGGCCCGGAAGGGCCGCGACGTCGTGGATCGTAGACTGGCAGTCGACAGACAGCTTCGCCAACCAAGCCCGGATCTCGAGAAACTGGGGGTATGTGGCGATCTCGGGGTGTCGTCGACGGCCTCATACTCGGCGGTGGTCGCGACGGGTTGTGGATTATCCTGGCAGACTCTGAAGAAAGGATAGCCGGCGGGAGCTCGCAACCTCCGTGGCGCTCCTGGCGAACTCGGTGGAGCGCTCGACTCAGGTCGCCGAACCGATCGGCGATCGCCTCGGCTTCGCCAGCCGCGCTCTGCTCGGAGATCTCGTGCGCGCTGAGCGTCCAGTTCTCCGTCTCGCCGCCTCGTTTTTTGACGCGAACGCGGGCGGTAGCGATATCCTTGCGATCGAGCGCGTACGTCGCCGCCGCCGCGTCGACGACCTCACCGTAGCCCGGCGCGAGGGTGACGGCGAGCTCGTGAAGGACGCCCATCTAGGAGCGCAGGTCGCGAATGAAGCGTTCAGAAGACGGGAGCTCCACGTCCCTCGCCCGCCGCGACTCGATCCTGCGGCTACTCAAACTACTCCTCCTCGAACTGGACGCGACCCTCGGCAGCAGCAGCCAGGAGCACGATCTCCTCCATTTGCTTCGCCTCCTGGTTGACGGCGGCGTAATAATTGTCCTTGAGTTGTCGTCGCATGTCCCGAGGGTCCGATTTCTTCAATCTATTCCTCGTCCACGCCTTGGCCTCCGCGTCCTGCCGCCGCCTTCGACCAAGCCTTGGTCGCGCGAGCTCGCCGACGGATGGCTGCACCTTCGCAGCATCGCGGTCGTGCTGGTTCTCCCTCGCGGCAAAAACTAGGAAGCTCGTTCCGTTCCCGGAGTCGCTCCTCCCGACATGCGACCTCGTACTCGCGCTCGGCCTCGAGACGCCCCGAATCGCCCGCGGCGGCCAACTCCGTCTCGAGAGAGAGCCTCGGCGCCGCGGGCCTGGTTCGGTACGCGCTCGACTGCGATAGCGCGCCCTTCTTGCGCCGCCTTGGCTGTCTTGAGCTGTCTGGTTGTCTCTTAGCGCGAGCGATCGCCGAAGCTAGCGTCGCGACGACAACGGTCGCGAGAATTCTCTTCGAGCGCGCGAACAAATCGACCCGAGGGGCTGTCGGCTTGTCGCTCGGATCGCCGGACACGATTCTCCGCGTCGCACCCGCCACGATGCCCTTGAGCCCGACGGTGACGGTCTGGGTGATTGTCTTTCAAGCGTAAAGTATTATCCCGGTCGCCGTAGTAGTGCTCTCCACAATCCCAGCACCTCCTCGGGCATTCCACCCCGCCGAGCAATCCTGGTTAACCTCGTCGCCAGGACGAATCGTCGTTTTCAAGTGCCGCGAGAGAGCGTCCGAGATCCGACGGATGATTATTGCTCGCATCGGTGCTTCTTTGTCTCGATTCTTCGGCGCCAGATCAGATCCCATCCCGGCGACACTCCGTCGAGCAGACATAAAACCGGACCGGCAAGTCGCCCGATATGCAAAAGATCCGTTCGAGATCCAGGGGCGCCCCCCGTTTATCCTCTCCGAAAGCATAGTATTTTGAAGCAGCATGCGCACTGTTTCGCGCCCTTTTGTTTCGCCATCGCGCCTCCCGATATTGTTGTATAATCAACTTCAATCAACGTCAAAATAATAATACCGTAGTAGTACGTCCCCTTACCCCCCTCCTTGATTGTAAACCAACGTAGTAGTAGGGTTTTTGCTTGATTTCTCCAACCGGGCGCCGGCGTCATGTTGAGGTTGATGTTGGTGGTTGGTGTCGCGGCTGGGTTCCTGATGGTGCCCACGCCGAAGAGCGAGCGTGCGTTGTTCGCGCGGAAGAAAAAGAAGGTGTTGGTCAATCCGGATGGGAGTCTGCCGGTGGTCGGGCAACAGCCCTATGGCATCGTTCCGGTGGCGGTCGAAGAGGAGGCTGTTGTCGGGCAGCCCTTTGGCGGGGCGGCGGTGGCGGGCGAAGAGGAGCCGGTTGTGGTCGCCGAGCCGGCGGTCGTCGAGGAAGAAGGCCCCGTCGTGGAAGAGATTGCGCTCGACCCCGAGATCGCGTCGTCGTCGTCGTCGTCGTCGTCGTCGCTAGATTCGGGTCGGCTCGCCGTCGAGGCGGCTCTCGAGGCGCCGAGCATCCCGGCGTCGGAGGCGGCGTTAGAGGCTTTCCCGGAAGACGACGAGGTCGCGGCGAGTGGACAGGCAGTCCTCGCGAAGCTCGAGGCCGCGCGCGCGGCGCCGGAAGGATCCGACTCGCTGGAGGCGGCGATCGCTCTCGAGGGATCCGACTCGGGCGCGTTGGAGGATAAGCTGGAGGAGCTGAAGACGGCGGCGGCCGCCCTCGACGTGGCGGCGGCGAGCGAGGAGGCGAAGATCGTCGCTGCCGCCATCGAGGCCGCCTCGGCCCTGCTGCCTGCCGATCACCCGAGCATGGCGGCGGCCGAGACGCGTCGCGCGCAGCTCGTCGCGTCGAAACGTCTCGAGGAGGCAGCGATTGGCGAGATCGAAGACGCTCTCGCGGTCGCCGCGGAGGCCGGGATCACCGATGACGAGTTTCTCGCGCCGTACCGCGAGAAACTCGAGAGAGCGCGCGTCTCTATGGACGCCGTCCTCGCGGCGACGGCCGGAAACGACGTCGCGGCCGTCGCGGCGGCGATCGAGTCGGCTATCGACGCCGGCGTGTCGCCCGAGTCGCGCGAGATCGCGGCGGCGACTGCAAAGCGCGCCGCCCTGCTCCTCGACGACGCCGAGCGGCGCGCTGCGGCTTTTCCTCCCGACGTGGCCGCCCTCCGCGACGCGATCAAAATCGCCTCGGACGATGCGGCACCCGACCGCGTCGACGCGGCCTGCGCGGCGCTCGCGGCTGCCGAGCGCGTCGCCACCCTCGCTGCCGAGGGCGCGGCGGCCAAAGCGAAGCGCGACGAGATGATCGCGGCCTTGGAAAAAGAAACCCTCGTCCAGAAAATCGATGCCCTCAAGACCCTCGGTCTCGAGACGATCGACCAGCGCCAAAAACGCCGCGATCAGCTCATACTCTACCTCGCCAAGCAGCGTTCCCTCGCCCTCTGCCGCGAATGGTGTCTCGAAGACGGAACGCCCCTTTTTCGCCTCAATCCCGACGGCACCGCCGACGCCTCTGCCTCGGCCGGGGGAAAACGCGGCTCCTGGGAAGTCCTCGACGAGACCGACTTCACCTCCACGATCCGCGTCTCCCTCAAACTCCTCGCCTCGCCCGCCGCCCCGCCCAAGCCCCACATCCTTACCGGCCTCGTCGCCGCAGACACCTTCGACGCCACGCTTTCCACCAAACTCTTCGGACAGGACATCCAGGAGCCCTGCAGCCTCACCGCTTCCTTACCCTAATACCGATACATCCCTCAAGAAACAAAGAAAGAATAATGAATGCAAGAAGTAGAAGCGCGCTGCAGCTATAGGAGCAGCGCAAGAAAAAAAAAAATGATTCAAGATTCAGTGTCCAGTCAGCTTGGGAGGGCGGTGAGGAGGTTTGCCGCCGAGGGGTGGGTGCGGAGGGCGAAGGCGTGCGTGGAGAAGCGCGCGAGGTCGTTGGCCCTGAAGGCGAGTTCGTTGGGATGGGTAAGTTGTGCGGAGGCGGGCGCGGGCGCGGCGGCGGGCGGCGTGCGACGGTTTGACTGATTTTCCTGGGGTGCGGCGGGCTTGTAGGGGTTGACGGAGACGTCGGCGCTCTCGTCGACGAGGCGGGAGTGGGCAAACTTGTCTGACTTGACGAACAAGGAGGGAACGACCTCGAGGACGCTGCGATAACCGACGAGGAATTTGGAGACGAAGTGTCCCTCGTCGTCGGATTTGAGGTGTCGGAGGATGGCGCGCGGCGAGGAGCTGAGGCAGAGCTCGCAGACGAAGAGGAGGGCGACGTAGGTGCGGAGCATGTAGCCGTCGTCGCGGACGATGGACAAATTCCCGGCGGAAGAGACCTTGCGTAGGCCGTCGATGCGCTTGGTGGCGAGGCGGTCGACCAGGACGAGGAAGAGGGCGGAGAAGCGCGGGAGGTCCGAAGAAACGACGCGGACGATGTCGGCGAGGCCGGCGCGGGCGTCGCCGCCGACGACGCGGAGCTGGTAGATTTGGACGAGAACGTCCTGGTTGCCGAGGACGTAGGATTCGTCGACGGCCGCGTCGTACTCGCGCTCGAGGAGCAAACGGACGTCCTGGACGATGGACAAGGCGAGGGCCTGGACCTCGGCGGAGGCGGCGTCGTCGGCGCGGGGGTCGTCGCGGCGGCGCGCGGCGAGGGCCGCGACGAGCGTCCCGAGGCGGAGGAAGACCCGGCTGCGGCAGAGGGCGCCCATCTTGGCGGCGAGGGGTCCGTGGCAGAAGGGGTCTGTCTGCGGGGCATCGTCCGAGAGAAACACGTCGGCGGCGTCGACGAGGCGCTGGAGCTCGTCGAGGGCGTCTTGGAGAAATCGTCGCTCGGGTCGTTGCTCGAGGCAGAACTCGTAGGCGTCGACGATCGTCGCGACCGCGAGGCATCGCTCGTCGAGCGGTCGTTCGTCGTCGCCGGCGACGGCCAGCCAGCTCGTCATCGCGAGGTCGCGCGGCGAGGTTCGGGAACTTGAAGTCCGTTGCGCGCTCGCACGCACGGCCGCCGCGACGGCCGCGTAGTATGCTTCGACTAGACAGTACCGCGCTATTCGCGTCGAGGGATGCGCGAAGACGAGCGCCTGGATCGCTGCCCGCGACACCTTCTTGTCGGCCAGCAGAACGCTCGCGGCGAGCTCGTAGGGTCGCCCGGTCAACACGTACCGCTCGACGGCCGACTCGAGGACCTTTCGCGCGCGGCCCGCGTACGCGTGCGCCAACGCCCTCCGGAGCCGAGCGCACGACGCGCTCCGGAGGGCGCGCCCCGCCTGCCGCGCGAACCGCCGCCCGCACCCGGCGACAGACCGCAGCACGCCCACGTCGCACCCGAGGCACTCCTCAAGCAGCACGCGCCGCGGTCTCGCTAGCTCGAGGCACCTCTCCAACTTCTGCACCGCTTTATCGTCGTGTCGCGTCGCGACGCACAGCAGGTTGTGGGCCTCCTTGGCTTCCGACGACCACAAGCCAAACAACGACAAACTCCGCGCCATCGTCTCATCCGACGACGATTGCCCGCCGAGGTTTTTGCTGCTGCTACCCATCTCCTCGACCTTGTCCTCGTCTGCTTCGGACGACGACGAACAACGCGCCAACGATGCCGGCGCCTCGACGTCCTCAGAAATAATCGCCTTTTCTTCCGAGGGAAGGGGAGGGGGCCGCACCCACCACCTCCGGATCCATGCCGCGATCCACCGCGCCACCGACGCAACCAACCTCCACAACAACATGGTGGTGCCTGTGACGACCGGGGGGGTTGAGGCACACTCACACTTGAACTAGATTCCTTGCCTTTTGCTTTCCGTCCTTCTTTTGTAACGAACTAATAACTAAATTCTTCATTCTGGGTGGGAGGAAGAAGGGTCTAGGGTCACTAGGAAAGGGGTCCTTACTACTAATCGACGACAGATGTTTGTCTGTTTGTCTGTCTGTTTGTTTGTCTTTAAATGTCGACTGCTAAGAGGGGGGTGTGTGGGGGGGGCATGAAGGATGTGGGTGGGTTGTCTTTAAATGTCGACTGCTAAGAGGGGGGGGTGTGGGGGGGGGCATGAAGGATGTGGGTGGGTTTGTGGGGTAGGAGGGATGTGCCTGACGGGCGGAGATAAGTACGCGGGACCTAGTCGGGGTCATCGCCGAGTCGTGGGGCACGTTTGTCTTTAAATGTCGACTGCTAAGAGGGGGGTGTGTGTGGGGAGCATGAAGGATGTGGGTGGGTTTGTGGGGTAGGAGGGATGTGCCTGACGGGCGGAGATAAGTGGGTGGGTTGTCCCCCGATTCAGGGTAAGGATCAGGTAGGCGCGCGAGCCAGACATTGATCCTCCAAGCCGTCTACGGCGACCTCGCAGACTGTTTCCACGACCCGCGGCGGCTCTTTCGGCGCGCCATTCTCACGCCCCGTCGAAACGATGTTGTCGATGCTGACAACGCGCGCATGACCGCGGCCTTTTTATCCCGGAGACGAGGCGTCGGACTCTTTTCGGCCGACTAGGTTGGGTCGGAAGACGACGCCTCGCTCTTTACAGTCGAGTTTTCGACTCCCTGACAACCAACGGCATGCTGACTTTGAGCGCGAGCTTAAAGTCTTCGCAACCTCGACCCGTTGCACGGCTACTTCAACGGTACCAGATACATGATCGATCGTGTCGTTGTCACCGAGGCTCCTCCAACCTGTATCTCTTAAGGCCCGCCGACGCCCAACGATCAACAAGAGCCAGGGCCAGACGCCCCGCGAGGTCGGAGTCCTCTTGCCCAAGCCCGTCTTCTGCCACGTCCAGATCTACGTGGCTCTCTGTCGATCGGCAACCCTCCACCCTACCCCACACGTGCGGCGCAATACCGATAAGCCCCCTCCCGGCGTCTACACGCGCACTGTAGGTGAACTATAACTGGGACCAGGTGAGCTTATTTGGACCAGGTGGACTTACTGGAGTAAGAGATTGGGACTAGGTGAACTTACTGGGGCCAGGTGAACTTACTGGGGGTTTTAGAGTAAACTCAAAGCCTGACAAAGGTTAGCGGCGTGTGCGGATCAAAGCAGCTTAGATTGGCGGAGGTGAGAGCGACGAGCTCGAAGGAGTGGGTGTGAGCACGAGTGGGTTTACGCCGAACTCACTGGGGTTAGAGATTTGGACTGGGTGAACTTACTGACAAGGGGTTAGAGATTGGGACTAGGTGAACTTACTGGCCTGCGCTTGTTGTGTATTCAGGACAAGCGAGTGTGGAAATCTCTTCTTATGCAGTGCATATTCAGTGCAGAATTTTCGATATGGGACATCCGAGGGATAGTGCCCCGGGTTTGCAATGACCTGCACAGCCTTGATGGCTTGGGCATTTGAAGAATGGTGCGCGTCGTGAAATAATATGGTTGCGCGTTTGTGCACGTCGCGAAAAGCGAGAGTACCACGAGAGGGCACCTTTCGGTCAAATGAAGCATTTTTCTGATGGGCTTGACGAGGGGTGATCAACGGGATGTGCTTCTCTTTGGAAGTCTTGGAAGTAGATGGTGATGTATCATCCAAAGACGGAACGTGAGACATAAACACGCGACCAACAGAATCAACATCAAATTGTGTATGTTCGACACCAATAGACACGGTGCCAAGACACATAAAAAGTTTCGAAGAAGGCGAGCCGTTAGACGAAGAGTTGCCGTTCGTGGGAGGCGCAGCAGCGTGACCCGGTGCTCCCCCATCGCCTTCGCGCAGACGAACCTTGGCCCCTCTTGAACCCTCTGTTTCAACCAAAGGCCCTGCTGCGCCGGTCGTCCATACTTTCTTACTTATAACCCTCCTCTTGACGAGGGCAACAGCCCCAAACAAGCCGAGGCGGCGGAGTGTAGCGCGACTGGCAACCTTATAGCCTCTATTCTCGGAGGCGGCTTCACCTCACTGTTAAAAGGGAACGCCGAGGGTAGCGTCCTTTCTCCGAAGGGGGCGCTTGCGACAGCCTCAACTTTATGTAGCGAAAATTGCGTGGGCAATCAAGTAGATCCGGAGAAGCCACCCATCTTTTCCGTGCTATTGATGATGCTCGCGGCGTTCTTGAATTCCGTCTTGCCGAGGTCGCTATACCTGATCCGGGCCGCCGCAATAAATTCTTGTTCATGCGCAGTAGGGCAACATTGTCCGTCTCGCCCGCGTCAAGCCGAGAATGCCATCAGGGCAGAGTGCTTTGACTGGCTGGGCATGGCCTTGAATTTATTTCCGAACAAAAATATGAACCTACAGTGAAGCGAGCTTCGTGAATTAATTCCTGACGATGCTTAAACCTTACCTCGTGTTTTCTCCACAAAGAGAGAGCCCTTCTCATTGTTGATAAAAGACTCCACCGTCGTCAAAAAGGTGTTCATCCTCCTCAACGTTTATGTTGCCAACGCCGCCTCCATCGACGAATTGCCGCGCTCCAAGATGATCGCTGCGACGATGGAGCGCGCCTTTCCGCTCGCCGACGAGACCGTCGCTTGGGATTCGGTTGAGTGGTTAAAATATTCGACGATTCTTGTTTCGGGACCGCAAAGATCAGGTACGACGTATTTTGCCACCGCTCTTGCGAAGACGCTCGGCTACGCGCACGCCGACGAGATGGCAACTGTAAAGCTCACGCAGCCTGACGGATCGGTGCAAGTTATATCCCCAAAGACATCTTTCCAAGACACCCTCAAGAATAAGGCGAACGTTGTCCTCCAACGGCCGGGCTGGTCTCACCTTTTGCACAAGGTATCGAACCCCCGCGTCTTCGTCGCCTTCGTCGCCAGGAACTGCCTCGACGTCTTCCGGTCGCAGAACCGGATCATGGTCGGCACGGCGGATACGGGCTGGACGTGTCGCTTCGGCAGAACAGTCGAATGGTCGAATTTCGACAAAGATCCCGAATTAAAAAAACATGTAGAATCGGAGCACGACATGATCTGCACCATCAAGCAGCAGGCCTACCGAAACTACCAGCGCGGGGTCCTCGAGGCCCGGGGAATCGCGACGGGGGCTCGCGACGGCCCCCGTCGCCTACGCCTCCTTCCGCTCTTTCGATTCGTACGTCAATAGCACCATTCGCAACCCACACCTCGACCCCAAGCAAATCGCCACCTATCCATGATAGCTGAGAGAGGTTTACTAGCTGACTATCCAACCGACAAACTCGCCCAGCAGTGACTCCCTACCAACACGCGCTCAGGCTGGGCGGCAGCCGCTTCTATAGAGGGGGGGGGGGCTGCGGCCCCCCTTTAATAATGTGTCGTGCTAGGGGGCCGCGCTCGCGCGCTAAGAGAGCTAGAAGAGGCCACGGCTCTTTCTTTTCGTCAGCCCTCGCGAGAAACCCTAAACCTTCAAGCCCCCCCCCACCCCTCTTATTCGCAGTCGACCCTTATTAATTACACAAAAATTGCCGTTTGATGCCTGAGCCCAAGAATGTTTCAGTGTTGGGAATTCACTAAACCAAGTGAACGTGAACCACGTCACCACGGTCACCACGCAAGTATGGTGAAGTGACTTGAAGTGAACACATCATCCAAGGTGAATGAAAGTGAGGGATTTCCGGATACAAAGCTTCGGTGAAGTGAAGTGAAGTGAAGTGAATCGATTTCAGTGAACCTGGTGAAGTGCTAGCATCGTGAATTCCCAAAGTTGGTATGTTTTTTGGTATTGAGTGGTTTTTGATATCGGGTTGCCTGTACAACTTTATGCAAACTTGCCCACCGCCGAAGTTCAAGTACCTTGGATACCGTCCGGCAAGGGGCGTAGCTGGCGAGGCCAATGCGATCGTCGATCGGTTCGGCGACCTGAATCGAGGGCTTCAGCTCGTTCGTCAAGTTCACCAGGAGCGCTAGATGGAGCCGACGCTGCGGCGGTTCTTGAGTAAGAGCAAGCCCTACCAGAATAATCCACAACTCGTCGCAACCGCCGCGTACGAAGAGGCCTTCGACGCCGAGGTCGCGACCTAAGCCCATTTTCTCGAGAAGCGGGCCGGGTTCTCCGTCGACAGTTGGTCTACTTTTCACGACGTCGCGGTCGTTCGCATCGTATCGACGCCAACGATCCAAAGACCAAGACCACGCTCTACGCGCTCCGGGCCTGGGGCATGCTCCGAGGGGGACAGTCTGTGCGCTACGTCGGCGACGGCGACCTCGCGCGGTCAACGGGACGTCGGAGCGGACCTCGGACGGCGCGACGGCACGCGGCGGAACACGAGAACGACACGACAAACGAGCTCGAGGGCGATTTTTGGCACGTTGAAGTATTGCCACGCCGCCTTCTTCAACTCTTTTACACGAGCGTCGAAAACCTGGGTGGTGTCGTTCCAATGGGACCGCATCTTCGGCCGCCGCGACACCACAAGTTTTGCGACCAAAGCGCCAGCGATTCGTTGCCGACGAGGTCGCTCATCAAACGTCGACGAAGGTAGAACTACAAGGCGCAGGCTACCGCGCGCCCGGAGGCGGCGATGGAGCACCTTGGCCGTCGCGCCGCCACGGTCGTCGAGAATGCCCTCTTCCAATCGCCGGGTGGCCGACTACGCCAAGGCCCTGGAGGCCATTAAACTCTATGCCGTCATCAACGAGTAGGCCCTCGTCGGTAGGACCCAGCTCTCGACGGTCATAAGCCGACTCGACGCGGCACCAAAGCCGCTCCCGACCGATGCTGCTCGGATGGAAGTTTTCGAGGCGAAAATCGATTGGAACGTCATCGGCATGGGCGACGTCAAACCCAAGTCCTACGCGTCGGCAAGGACGGACCCGCGGATCGGCCAGGCAGGTTCCAAGGCCTACGTCCGATTCCTCACCTCAAGTGCGTCTGCGAGCATATCACGACCAACTCCTGCGAGTTAGTCGCCGAGGCGGTTGTCCCGGGCGAGCGCCGATGGCGGCTGCCAGCGCTCGGTGGCCCGGCGTCTCGAACTCGACGCCAGGCGGCGGCACTTGAGAGCGTTGACGAGCTCGAGGCCAATGCCGAGGAGCGCGGCGCCTCTCGCCCCCAGAGGAAGCGGACGCGGGCAACGAGTTGCCGCTCGAAGCTGCCGACGTTCGACTTGGCGTTGGTCGGGTCACGCGTCGAGGTTCTCTGGGAGTGGGCTGCTACTGGATGCCCGGCACCGTCGAGGCTGAAAAAACGAGGACGGACGCAAGAAACTCGGGCTGGGGTTGGATCATTGTTTCCTATGACGACAGTTGAAATCAGCGCGTGGCCCTGCGCGAACCGCCTACCTTTAACGGCCCCAAGCCGGCTTCCTGGCGCTTCGATGGACGTCGACGACGACGACGACGACTTTGCATTGCTGTGTTTGGCGGGCCGCGACCCCGGTTTTCCCCGAGGACGCCCGGTGGAAAGACCATAGCACTAAAAGTGGCCCGAGCGCGGAAAAGGTTCATTCTAAAAGCTCGCACGAACTTCATTATTGGACATTCTCGACGACGCGCCGGCTATTTTATTTTATTTGGAAGCGATGGCATCGCGTGGAGTGAAGCCACCTAGGCTCCCGCCTCCCGAGGGGCCAAAATACCAAACTCCCGTGTAGACTCTGCAAATCGGCACAGCTTCCGACTTCGTTCCAAGATTTAAATAGGCACCATTTGAGGTCAACTCGACGACGGACAAACCAACCCGCGCGCTGTAGGGCTGGCATTGGCGGCGCAGGTGACCCCCGAGTTTCTCATCCGACCTTACCAGCCTAAGGGGGAAGGAAGTGCTTAATTGAAAAGCGAAAGGATTTGGCGAATTAGCACAACAAGAAAGGAGAGAGCATCAATAGGCCAACAACAACGCCGGTGTTGTATGGTTGTGCTTGACGAACACCGAATGGCTCGCAGATCATGTCCTCGGAATCGAGAGGCTGAGCCGCGGCTATATATATTGTCGCCGCCGCCGCCCGCAAGGAGGCTTTCTTTCATCGAGAAGTCTTCTAACGACGAGGCATGTAGCCACGAACTACTTCATCCGCTTGTACTTGACTTTGCATGACTTGTTGACTTCCCGCCTCTCTGCTCCCCACATTTCCCTGACACTTGATCTACGACCACGACGCTCGTCTTTCCTTCCCGTCGCACATCGCACCGACGCTGCTTATGACTTTATGCGCGGTCGTTCGTTTTCCGGCGGCGCCGCCTATTGAAATCCTTGTTGCTCCTCGTGATGTTAAAGCTGATGACGCGTGATTACCTTGTGTTCTCGCGACAGTGGGCCGCCTCGCCCGGACAAAATTATGGGGGCCTGTTTGGGAGGTCTGGCATCATGCTGCAACCGTCGTTTAACATCGTCTCGTCGCGTCTTTCTTCAGAACCATGTTTTTGCGGACGAGGCGGCTTAATAAAAGCTCGGCTTACAGCCTCGAACTCGTTCGTGAAATCAGAAAGGTAGTGACCGAGATAGCGCATGGCGCTTTTCGCACCTGGAGAGGAGCAGACGCCGGCCGCGCAGGCGCCAATAGAAAAGCCGTGCTTGCACGGGAGCGGGTCGCGCTGGAGCTCTTCGGGTATGCCCGTATCGCCGAGCCAGTGTTCATAGTAGTGGCGTTCAAACTGCGCCACCTCTGATGGACTCATCGGCTCTTCGTGCATCCGAATCCACGCCGGCGTCGCCCACCAGAAATTGTACCAACCAACCCCAAGAGTATCCGGCGCTATGGAGAGGTGCTCGACTTGGTCGAAGTGATCGAAGATTGGAGGTATGTATCGCCACGCCCCGACGAACGTGCGGAATTCAATCATTTCCTCGAGAGTTCGGTAGCCACGGACAGAAAAGTGGTCCGGGTTCCGTTCCCAACGCGGTTGCTTGCTGTCTGACGCGTGCGTGACGCCCTTGTTATGGAAGTACAACAGTAGCTCGTCGTCGCGCCTCTGCTGGCGCGCGTGGCTCCAGAGCGCGTGGAGTGCCGGGTATTCGTATTCGTTTTCAAACTGGACATTAAAGGTCGCCAAGCCGTCGGTGAACTCGTTGACCAGGGCCTTGAGATCGGCGACGGCGGCCGTCGACGTCCGATTGGCGTCGCCGCAATTATTTCGAACGAAACCTTTGACAACGGGAGAGTTAGCTATGACAGTCGCGAAAACGTGAAACTGGGCGCCAGGCATAAGGCCCGCGAGCCGCATCGACAGGAGCTGGGCGCGCGCGATTTCGAAGCCGTGGCACACCGGGTTGCCGATCAAGGTCAGTCCGTAGAAAATCGTCACCCGGCTCGAATTTTTCGCTGGCGCGAGCCCGAGTTTCGACGCACACTTGCGTGGGTAACTCGGCGACGACCGCGCCGGCAATTCTACCCAGGCAGCGCGGCTTACAGCCCGCGTCGCGTTGGACAACGAGGCCCGCGGGCCTTCGAAATCTACCGGTTCGAATATCATGCCCTCGAACGTAGGCATCAGGCCGTCGCATTCGCTGCTGGATGCCTCCGGCTCGGGCGAAGCATCGCATCGGCACATCTTGACGCGTTCAGGCGCTGGATCGCAACGAAAGGCAAGGTTGGTGCACGCGATAAACGTCTCCTCAGGCTCCAATCGCACGGCCACAAAGCGCCAGTGGTTGTCGCCGTCGCAGGCGCCGTATTGAACCAAACCGCCGGCGCATGAGCAGCGCCCGCCCTCAGCAGCGCACGGTAACCACTCACCGCGCGCTAAATTTATGGTCGCGACGACCAGGACACGGCCAAGCAAAACCATCCTTGTGAAACACCACCGTCTTGTGTCAAGTCGTAGTAGCACGGGGACATTGTAGGGTTTTTAATGGTCGACTGTTAAGAGGGGAGGGGGGGCATTGGGGTTGTGCAAAGAGATTGTCTTCTTGTCGCTGAATGCACTGAGTTCTTCCTTTCCCCAAACAGCGCACTACCCTGAAATAGCATGCCAATATCTTTCCCGCACAGTGCCCAGCGTGCTAACTAGCTAACTTCAGACCTCTCCCGAGCATGGGAGCCAGGCCGGACCGACAGGAGCCAGTCCGGAATCACGGGCCTGTAGACGAGGGGCGCCGAAAGGTGGGTCGGCGGATAGTGATCATCAAGCTTGTCGCAATGCGACGAGGAGAAAGCGATGTGACTGACAACCAACTCGTCGATAACCTTCCGTCTGCGCCCCCCGGCCATACCCCGTCCCAATGCGAACGTTCCGGCTGCCAACCGGCCCAACGTGCAAGCTGGGGGATATATCGCCATTACAGCTAGAGTGGTGCTCCATGTGAAAGATAATTACTACTTTATCGAGGCTTTCTGCTTTCATGCCGACAAAAGTAGTAGTTTTTCTTGTGGCGCCTTCTTCCACCTCTTATCCTGGGTGGAATTTTAAGCAGCGCCTAAATTCTAAGAAGCTTGGTACGAAGCTCTCGGCTACGATGATGATACCCAGAGGCACCACACTAGAGATAGAAAATTTGAATTAGGGTTAGTACCCCCCTCTATTCTAGGTTAGTTCCCTTAACTTTTCCACCCTTTTGATTTAAGAAAACGCCGTGTTATTCACACCGGCTGTTCTCGTTGTAGAGATAGAAACGAGAACAGACTGCCACTGCTCTCGACTCTGCACACACAGAAAAAATTACTCTTCTCTGGGTATTGTGTACCAGTCCCGGTATCAGCAGAGTATCAGGATTTCCAGAAGAGTATCGCTCCCTTACGTTCCTGAACCCAGGCAAAAATGCCAACCAACCAAGAACTTCAAAAAGAGTTGGCCACCCAGAAGACCGAACATGCTCAAGCCATGAAAGACCAAGAAGCTCGCATAGAGGCAAGGCATCAAAGGGGGATGCTAGCGCAAAAACAATACAACGACGCTCGCTTCCAAGCTCAGCGCAACTCAACGCCGTGCTGACACCCCCTGCCGTTGCTGCTGCGGCTCCGCCTCCCACTCCGGCTCAACAAGATCCCAAGACTAAGGTTAACACCTTTAGTGACCCACCTAGCGCCGTCCTCAAGTCAATGGACAACGCGCAAGTCACACCCCAAATGCTTTCGTTTCGCGTCATGCACTTGTTCGTTGAACATCTGATGCCTGAAACAGGCATAACTCAATACTTCCTGCAGGGCCTCTACACGTGGGAATCCGTCTTGCTCGGATTTAATGATCTCGCTGACGCTCTTCTAAGCCACTGCATCCAGGAATACGACAAGGACCCCGATCACCACGCTCCATCAGGGAACACACAAGATTTCCAAGGCCGTTACGTCTACTACAAAGGCGTCTACCGAAAGTTCGGCAAACACTTCCTGGAGAACGTCTACGAGCCCAAGCTCCAAGAACTTAAAGACCAAGACAAGGACACGACCAATACCACAAAAGGAAAGATGTATCCGATCACCCAACCTCACCTCCAAGGAAAAGAAGCCGACTTCATCGTGTACCTCCGCGAGACCGTGCACCCCCTCTTTCGCCGTTTCCTGCATGCCGGTAGCGACTCCGTCAAGCACCCAGCATACGACGAAATTGACGCACTCGGATCTTCCCATCCGATAGGACTCGAATTTGTGCTCAAAGTTCGCCTAGCACTTGACAAGCACACGGGCCAGAACCACGTCCACCATACGCATTATGTCTATGATGCCTTCCTGGACACGCCGTTCTACCCGGAGATCCGTGCGCCTGCTCACTACATTGATTACATGCGCCATGTCCACCAGCAACTGCGCCAGATTACTAGCGATTCCTCCATCAAACTCTGACAAGATCCTCCAAGAAATACACCAAATACTACGGTTCAAGTACCCTCCAAGTTTGCTCGACTCCCGCGCCCCATCGCACATCAAAGGTTTCACGCGTCTTGCCGATTGTTTGCGTACTCCAAACGACTCCTTGTTACTCGACGAAGACAAGGAAGCGATAAACCATCTTCTCAAGCTCATCGCCCGGATTACAGTCATCTCCACCTTCGAGTCAGCTTTGTCGCTGATGGTTGCCGACGAAGCCTGTGCCGCCAACCACATCTTGCTCAATCAGGCACCAAGCATTACGATACCGAAATTCCCGACTTCATCCACCATTTCACCCAGAGTCGCAGATTTTCTTTGTGCAACTTACACTCCAGTCAAGTCACCCACGAAGACAAACTCGCTGCACGGATGCAATGGACCAGGCACCGAAACTTCATTAATTGATGGTGGTGCATCATTCTGGTTCACTCGCACAATACAAAACTTTGTTCCCCGAGTCCATACGCCGGATTCCCGAACACACCATTCATATGGGAAGAGGCACCCTTATCAGCCACTTCATCGGTGTCAAACCGTTGTACTTGCAGGCTGCAGGCCTCTCCTCCAAGGAAACACAAGACTCAACCGGTTATGCATTATATCTCGTCTTTCTGGTCGTCCCGCAATTCCGAAAAGGTCTCCAGGTTATAGCGACATCTCAGCTCAAAGCTCTGCATGTACAGGCCACCGATACACCGCTGCCCCACGAACCATATCTGTACGAACTTATGAATACATCAACCGAAGATCCGCACGATTATAAGACTCTTCTAGGAAAAACCGCCGTAGTCCTCGCCACTCGCAAACCTATTGGCCTCTTGTCCCTGCCGTCCCATCCAAAGCATTTACAACTGTGCTTAGTTTACACACAAGAAAACGAATGTCACTCAAGGATGAGATTGCACACATCACACAGAATGTCGCCAAGACACGCTCTAAATCGCAAACGCTTGATTTCGCCAAGCTACAGAATCATTCCCTGTTTTAAACTGAGCTCATCAACCACCTCCCGCGTACTGTCGTCCAATACGCATTCACTGGCTCCGCGGCCCTCTCTGTGCAAGCACAACCCCCTCCGCTCCAAACAGCCATTATTGCAGGTGGACTTCACCAAGAAGATTTTGACGTTTTTCGCAAACGATTCGCTAAACGCCTTACTGTCGTGGTCACCTGCGAAATCAACCCTATTATGCGCACCCGTGCGCAACAACTCTTTCCGCACGCTCAGCACTATGCGGACCTAAGGAAGCTCAATGCCGCATTACAAACCGGCAACATACGCCTACCTCCTCTCGACTTGGCAGTCTTCACATTGCGCTGTCAACATCTGAGTGTAATGAAAGAATACGACGGCTATGCCGCTCCAGTGACCGCCGACCTTTTTGTCAAAGAACAAATCCGCTTTGTTCGTTGCACGCTCCCGACCTACGCCATTGTCGAGAACGTACCTCCCAACCCCCGAACTCATCACGAGTATGCTCAACTCGCAAAAGGTTATCAGCGCTTAGGCTACTTCCGACACTCCGGTGTCTACAATGCCTCTGCTTTTGGTGACGTCATCAGCAAGACACGCTATCTCGCTGTCTATGCCCGACACCCGCTCACGGGCTATAACCTCGAGAAAACCGCTTCTCCTTGGTTAACCTCGCCTCCGAGCATGGCTCCTCTCCTGGACCCCCGTCACACCATCCCTGACGATCTCTGGATCGCCAACCCCGCCCTTCGTGGCACAGTGCCCCGCTCCACCTTGGACCTACTACCAGTACAAGGCCACCTACTCCTACAAGCCCGCCAACGTCTCGAAACTCTCGATTTCCGAACACGCACGCATCTGTCAAATGCTTGCACGGTTCAACAAGCCCTTCACGGACCTAGGTCTCGACGCCAACGGCACTCCCTACGCCGCCATGACCAATATCTCCTACCTCTTGACTTTCACATTGCTGCACAATCACTTGTCGCAACATCCGACTCTGGCCGCTTGGAACACACTACGCTGCTTTCATGCCTCCGAGTCCCAACGTGCTTATCACTTGGATGGAGCCATCACCGGCACTATCGCTACTGCCATTGCCTGTGGCTACTTCCCGCGCGCCTCCCTCACCCTCCATACCAGGCCCCCTCGCATCTTGGACTGTTCTCACGAACCCGCAGTCTTTTCCCCAACGCACGCCTTTTCCCTGGATGTTCCCAAGGGCACCGCCTTTCTGGTTGTCGCCTACACCACCTCCTTGGCCGCCGCTCACAGCAGCACGCGCCCCTCCACGTGGGTCCACTACATGAATCGCTCGCATCCCGGCTTTGCCGCGATCGACTCACGAGGGCGAAATACTCTCGATGACCCCACGGGACTCATAATGTCCAAAGCCCGCCCCACCTATGCGGACTACGTCGGCCACATCGGCGACACGCTTCAGAAAAGCACCGAGTGCTACTCGGTCACTGGCTCGTACCCAACAAACACGAGCTACTCCAACGCCTTGCTGCTGATCTCTCCCAACCACATCCGCTATGCGACCCTCAACGAAATCGCAAAGTTCGGACGCCACTCGGACCCGGAACTGCTTCGTCTCTTCCAGCAACACCCGCCGTACTTCGCGTTTAAGGCACTGGCCGACGCCGTCCCGCACCACATGCTGCAGGCAAAGTACAGCGCTGTCCTCGCACTACACGAATCACATCATCACGTGAACCTTCACATCGAATGGGCAACGATACGCCATGGCATCCCCAGCCCCGGAGACGTCAACCAGGTCGCAGAATTCTTCTCAACCATCTCCAGCCGTCTCGTAGCAGAGGAGGATCTCAACCTCACCTCCCTCTTCAATGCCGTTGCAGATGCTCACCATGATGCGATCCGCAAGCCGAGCAAATCGAAAAACTCGAGACGCTTCTTACCGAGGCAACCGTTGCCAAAGTCCGAGTTGACAAGCGACCCAGTCCCCCTAGCGCGTCGACTGCCGCTCTGCCGCCCTTGCACAAGCCCGGCACCATTCAGCACGCCAAAAGAGTGCTTTTGGTCACGCGCTGGCACCGCATCCATCACCAGCAACCCGAGATTCTTCGCCGCACGATTGCCGCGAATGTAACGAATCTTCGCCCAGGTGATGATCGGTATCTGCAAGGCTGCAGCGAATGCAAGCGCTGCCAATCGCATGTCAACTTCCGTCACAAGAACACCTCCTGGTCACAGGATGAACTGGCCTATGCTCCTGGCCAACATCTCCACATGGATGTCTCATACCCGAGCATCAGCAAATGCTATGGTGGCTTTCGTTACATCATGCATTTTGTGTGTATTATCTCAGCACACAAGTGGGTGTATTTCCTGCGGAAACTAGGCGCGCAAGACGTTCTGGCTGGCATCCTCTGTGTGGTCAATGTGATTAAGGTCGAATTCGATGTCAATGTGAAAATCATCTCGTCTGATGCATTTTCAACTTTCCGCTCCGAAGCACTCCACCCGCTCAAGGTGCAACTCGGTATCCAGTTTCAAATCATTGGTCGCCACCTACACCAGCGGAACTTCGCGGAAAACATCATCAAAGAAAACACCCGAGGCACTGTAGTTCGTCTCCTCAACCTGCGCAGTGTCCGCATCGAAGGAAAGCCCATTGCCGCCCAGTATTATCATCCATTTGCTCTGCTGCACAAGATCCAAGCCGACAATCAGCGCTCTCATGGACTGCCCTCGCGCACAAACATGACCTGCACCGTCCCCCGGCGCATCATGTCACCCATGGCACCGCTCTTGAAGCTCCTTCCCTTTGGCGAACCTGTCACTTTCGTCTATCCCCAACGCCACAAACTGGAACCCTCCAGCATCCCCGCCTCCTATCTCACCAGCAACAACTACGTCCCCAATCTCCCCGGCACGGACCGATTTATCCGTGATGTTCATAGCTCCCTCCTGCTTGTACATCAGGGGCGATATGGAAAAATCATCACCTCTAACGACTTCCACGTTGATGCAGACATGCCAGTCAACCGAACAAAGAGATCGAACGGATCAAAGCACTCGCACAGATCCCAACAGAGGCACCGCAAGAGGACCCGCTACCAGCTATAAGCGAACAGCAAATGCCGGAAGCTAGACAGGAATCGCATAATGAGGGCGAGACTCACGATGACGAGCAGGGTGACAAAACTCACGATGACGACGAACATAAAGAACCGGATCCAACCTCCACTGCTGATCCAAGTCCAGTCAGCGACGAGACACCCGAACAGGATTTTTCTTTCCTCAACCGGCCACCTCCGCCGGATAATAGCATTCCGATGCTAAACGAAAAGATCGCCTAGAGGCTGTTCTCGGCGATTCAGGTTTTACCCCAGTTCTCGTGCATCGCAACCAGAGTGATAAACTCAAAACAGATCTCAAGGACGAACGCGGATTTCGCATCCCCAAAGGCCAACTCTATATTGTGAAACGTGTCGATGATGGAAAACTCTTCACCAGACGCATTATCGCCTCCGAGTATGGTCGCAACTGGAAATACCAGCAGGAGCAATCCACGGCTCGCGCCACAGCCAACATGTCCAGCACATTTATGTTCCTCATCAGTGTCAGCGCTCTGCACCAGGGCCATGCCGCCAGCATCGCATATGATCTCAACATTAGAAGGGATGCTAAGCCACCAAATGATGTCCCGAAAGGATGTCTCCTAGCTAATACCACACAAGACTATGGTATCGTGGGCGGCACCGCACTGGATCTGCAGAGAGAAACCGACGCAGAACTCTTGTACGTTGACTTCCCAAGGAAGCCGTACCACTCATCTGTATTGGTCGACCATCTGGACAACGACAATTCTGTTCTCGAGAACTATGTGTGCCATGACGAACTGTCACCGGCAGAGTATTATGCGCGTCAATGGAACCAAGAATTCTGTTGTATAACCTCCTCTCTTTTATGGGACATCTCAGCGCATCAACACTACCACCTAGCTTCTCGTCACAGACACGCCTTCATGCACGACTCTGGCGAACTCGGACACCTCTTTCTAAGCCAAAGTGATCCGAATCAAGACATTCTCCAAGAAGTCATGGACTATGACTTGCAGCACATCGACCATGTCGTGTTACAGCTCGTGGCTGCTGAAGATATTGTCTATGAGCCTGAAAAGAATGTCGAACTCAAAGAACTCAGCGAAGAAGACAAGTTTAAGCACATTGCTTCGATTCGCAATGAACTTGAAGGCTTATGTTCCAACGGTGTCTTTAAGCTTGAACCTTTACCGCCAGACCGTTCGTCTATCTCGACGAAACTCGTGCTGAAGATCAAGTATTTTGCTGACGGCACTCCAGACCGCTATAAAGCTCGCCTAGTCGCCCGAGGTTTCTTGGCACATGTAGGCATTGACTTTTATGCCACATCTTCCCAAACCGCAATGCTCGCCACCAACCGGTTATTGCTCGCCATCGCTGTGAAGCACAAGCACCCGGTCGCGCACGCGGACATTCTCCAGGCGCTCATCCAATCGGCACTCGACCGCCCGGTATTGATCGACTTCCCTCGAGGAATACATGTCTCGCAAAACCGTGTCCAGCAGATACAGAAGAACCACCCAGAGTCCAAGCTCGCTTTTAGACTCGTCAAGGTTCTCTATGGCCTCAAACAGTCCGCTTTGTTATGGAACATTAAGCTCGACTCTTTCCTTCGACAACATGAGTTTGAACGCTCACAAGCCGATACTTGCCTCTATATCAGTTGGGATCGATCTGTCAACCGATGGGCTCTCCTATCCGTCTCCGTCGATGATCTATTGATCACTGGCACCAACACTGCCAAAATAACATCTCCTCGCACCGCTCTGGAGAAGGAATATGGCAAAGGCACTTGGCATGACAACATTAGATCCTTCCTTGGTATCGATGTGCATTACAACGTCTCCGCTGGTCATCTCACTATGAATGTAGCAGCGAAGATCACCAAGATGCTCGCCGAGCATAAGCTCAACCTCCATGCTATGGACGTCCCCTACTCGGACATCCTCACTCAACAGCCTTCAGCTAAGTTTCTTTCTGACTTGGCTCCTACATTAGAAATATTACGCAAGCACTTTCCTCACTACTGTGGCACTAGTATTCACTTGTCTGTCACATGTCGCCCTGATATAACCTTTTACTTCGCTTTTTGAAGGGTACTCCGCATGATTCTCTCGACTATTCATCCGACAGCCCCTCTATTACGCCCTTTATTCCGCATCTGATCACAAACTATCCTGAGTTGCATCACCTTCGTTCGCCCATTATTTGTTTTACTGATGCCAGTTTCGCTGATCGTTCTGACCCTCGTTTAAGATCTCATTCTGGTGCATGTATTTTCGTCTTTGGCAATCTCGTATTCTGGTCTAGCAAACGCCAAACTCTTACTGCCAAAAGCACCATGGAAGCTGAACTTATCGCCGCCAGCGCAGCCGCCGATGAGTGTCATTGGTTCCACAAACGCTTCTCCTCTCACCCTTATTTATTTTCGTGTGATCAAGCTCACGCTACTCCCCTGCTTATTGATAACGCTAGCGCGTTACACGTCGCTAATCACCCTAAAGTCAGTGCTCCCTCTCGTCATATCAACTTACGAGCATTTCGCATTCGTGACTACCAGGCCAATTCGGTCATTCGACCTCTCTGGTGTCCTACTCGCTACCAGGTCGCCATTGGGGTGCGATTGGTGGTGTTGACGTACGAATCGGAGGAGCGGAAGGGTGGCGTAGGCGACGGGGACCGTCGCGATTTCCCGGGCCTCTAGGACCCCGCGCTGATAGTTTCGGTAGGCCTGCTGCTTGAGGGTGCAGATCGTGTCGTCGTGCTCCGACTCGACGTGGTTTTTTTAGATCGGGTTACTTGTCGAATTTCGACCATTCGACAGTTCTGCCGTAGCAACACGTCCAGCCCGTATCCGCCGTGCCGACCATGATCCGGTTCTGTGACCGGAAGACGTCGAGGCAGTTCCTGGCGACAAAGACGACGAAGACGCGAGGGGCTCGATACCTTGTGCAAAAGGTGCGACCAGCCCGGCCGTTGGAGGACAACGCTCGCCTTATTCTTGAGGGTGCCTTGGAAAGTTGTCTTTGGGGATATAACTTGCACCGATCCGTGAGCTCTACAGTTGCCATCTCGTCGGCGTGCGCGTAGCCGAGCGTATTAGCGAGAGCGGCGGCAAAATACGTTGTACCTGATCTTTGCGGTCCCGAAACAAGAATCGTCGAATATTTTACCCAGTCAACCGAATCCCACGCGACGGTCTCGTAGGCGAGCGGAAAGGCGCGCTCCATCGTCGTGGCGATCATCTCGGAGCGCGACGCTTCATCGATGAAGACGGCGGTGGCAACAACGTTGAGGAGGATGAACATCTCGTCAGTGGTGAGGACGTGTAAAGAAAGAGGCGACGCGACTGTCTCCCCCCCCCCCTCCCCCGTTCCCTCCCCCCCCCTTAGCAGTCGACCTTAAAAGACACCACCACATCGTGGCGAGGTTTCGTGCAAAATTACATACGTAAAAATACTAGCCTTCGTCTCGTGTCCCGAATCACTAGACTCGACCCGTCCCTGCCCTCGTTACCCTGCCAAGGTCCAACCCTCAAGTTTTTCTGCCACATCAGAACTACACCCTAACTCCAACGGACCGCTGTTCCGTCCGGAGACTACAAGGTGGTTTGCGTGCACAAGTTTCGCCAAACGGCCTACAGTACAAGTGACGACTATAAACATGCCTGCTATACACTGTCTGCTAGTCTCCACACTAGAAACACTGACAATGGGTAACCACTCTTCGCCTGCCCCACGACTCGGCGATGGCCCCGACTAGGTCCCGCGTACTTATCTCCGCCCGTCAGGCACATCCCTCCTACCCCACAAACCCACCCACATCCTTCATGCCCCCCACACACCCCCCCCTCTTAGCAGTCGACATTTAAAGACAATGGGTAACAAAGAAGAAGAAGAACTGGTCTACAGCATTATATATGTAGCTATTCTCCGTACGGAGGACGGGGCGCTTGCGCTTAGTCCTGTGGGCATTGGATGGGTCTAACTAACTAACTAGCTAACTTCAGACCTCTCCCGAGCATGGGAGCCAGGCCGGACCGGCAGTAGCCGGTACGGAATCACAGAGGAAAATCACGCAGTTGGGGCAGGGCGACGGACGAGGACGGGCTTGTTGATGGTGGACCGCCACTGTGCGCGGTCTTGTGCGAGGTCGTGCAAAAGCGTCGCAGGCCGCAGACGTTTTGGTCCACGAACAATCGACCTGTCCGTCGCGTTCTGCCCAACCGAGCGAACCCCATCCCAGCGCGGACTTTCCGGGTGCTAACCGGCCAGCCCGGGAGGCGAGCAGGCACCGTCTCACTCCGGGACGGCCGGGGCCGCCGCAGGGAGCAAGCGTGTTAGGCGCCGTCTTCCATCGCAAAAGAAAAAACAACTGTTGAATAATGTGAGGGGGGTGGGTCAGTTGAGGAGAAGGGAGAATAAGGGCGAGATGAGGGTACTGAGCATTTGTCAGGAAGAAAAGAGGTGTCCGTCCGTCCAGAATAATAGAGAAGTATGTGGGGAGACGTCGTAAAGTCTGCAGCTAGCGATGAGGAAGAGGAGGTCGGACATGTACTGCTCCAAATTTGGAGGGGGGGCTGACCTCACCTCGCCTCAAATGTTTCTTCGCCGGACGGATCGGATAGTAAGGGCTTTGTCAGCACAGTGATCGATCAACATTATTTGCGAATTAAAATATCCAAAGCAAGTTATAAGTTCTAGCCGCAAAAGTCGCGGATCTTGGGATGCTTCTCGACGAACTGGTCATAGAAGCAAGTGTGATTCGCTTTGAAAAAGGCGGCGACATGGTCGTAGTTCGCGATGACGTTGCGGAGGTCGTCGTCGGTGATCTTGACGGAGCGCTTGGTCGGCCTGACGGTGTCGGCGGACATCCCTATCCACTTGAAGAGGCGGCGGAGCTCGGCGTCGACGTCGAGGCAGAGAGCCTCGTAGGTAAGAAACAAAAAACCTTCGTGGCCTAGAGTGGTGTTCAAGGCGAGCACTTCGCGGCGCACAAGACTGGTAAAACTCGCGGCGGAACTCGCGAGTTTCTGTGGATCGACAGTCATTAGGCTGTGATTTCGTGCGAGGCAGGCTTCTTGCGCCGGGCCCGTCTTGTAGACAAAATGGCTGCCGCACTCTTTTTCGAGCCAATTCGCGCGAATTGAGCTCACGGTCCACTTAATCACGTTGGTCCGCGCGTAGAAAACTAGGAAAATCCCGGCGGTCCACGTAGGGGCCGGCATCTGCAAGAAGTCGGCGTGTCGTTGCCCGAGCGAAATGCCTATCGCTCGACCCTTCAAGTCGCACGCTCGCGCGACCGGTTCGCAGTGCTTCGTCGGGCAAGCCGGGCTTTTCTGGAGCGCGCGCAGCCGCCCTGCCGTCCAGTGATAATTTTGGCAATATTCGTGCACGAACCACGCGAACCGCTTATCGTCTTCGAGCGTGCGCGCGAGATACGTCGACCCAGTTCGTGGAAATTTCAGCACCACCACGACTTTGTTGGGGGATATATGCTCTTCCTTGTTCGTCGTGAAACTCTTCTTCGACATAGGCTTGGGGGGCGCATCGGCGGCCACCACAACCATCAGGAAAAGGGACAACAATATCATCATCGACTACAACTGTGTGGCATTTTTCTAGAAAACTTTTTCTAATTAAAAAAAAAAAAAACGGGCGTTATTTAATATAAAAGTGGAGGCATCTTGCAGGTCAAGCACGGTTCTAAGTGTCAACAACGGCCATCGAACGGATCGCGGATCCTAACTACTAATCGACAGATGTTTGTGTGTCTGTTTGTTTGTTTGTTTGTTTGTTTGTTTGTTTGTTTGTTTGTCTTTAAACGTCGACTGCTCAGAGGGGTGTGTGTGGGGGGAGCTTGAAGGATGTGGGTGGGTGGGTTTGTGAGGTAGGTGGGATGTGCCTGACGGGCGGAGATGTTTGTTTGTTTGTCTTTAAATGTCGACAAGTGCAGGCCAGTAAGTTCACCTAGTCCCAATCTCTAACCCCAGTAAATTCGGCGTAAACCCTCTCGTGCTCACATCCACTCACCCCACTCTCCTTTGAACTCGTCGCCGTCACCCCCGCCAATCTAAGCTGCTTTGATCCGCACACGCTGCTATCCTTTGAGTTTACTCTAAAAACCCCAGCAGGTTCCCTGGTGCAGAGCATTTAGCAAGCAGTGGTAAGTCACCTGGGAAACCATCCCGTCTCATCGTGAACGTCTGGAAAGGTTAATTCGGGGAATGGAGCTTATGTTCCCTATATCCTCAGAACACGACAGGCGGCATCTAGAACTACACGAGAAAGGTTAAGTGTATAGTGCTACATACCTCGGGGCGCGCTAGACCATGATGATGAGCGTAGGCACAAATCAGAGGACTATTTGATTGTGTAGAAAGGAAGAAGAAGGGTAAGGAAGAGATCACGTTCTCAACGGATGGATAAGGGTAAGAGGCAGCAGATTTCTCTGCACCCCCTCGAGATGTCCTAAGCGCAAGGTGCGACTGTAGAGCATCTCTTGAGAAAGATGATGATGAAGAAGAAAGAAAGAGAAAAAAGGAAGTAATACAGTCTTGATGATCACAGAGGTCACATACGAAGCATCAAGAGTGTAGAAGGGTCTTAGGACTTGGACTTGGTGGAGCTGAGAGTCGATTTGACCCTTTTGAACAGAACATTAAGAAACACAGATACAACAGACAGTGAGTTAGGATTGTTAATCATCGTCAGCTTCTGCTGTAAGGTGGTGAACACCAATAGCTGAACGATGTGGTGCCAAGAGAAGGGTGAGTGCAAGTAGAGCATTCAGTATGGATAGCGATAGAGAACCTAGTTGAAAGGTGTCCAGTTGGTTTTCCAAAAAAAGGTTGGACTTGGCGAACGAAGAACGAAGATAGAAGAGTCTTCAGATTCACACGAGAGCGGACGGAATGCTCTGAAGCATGAGAGCAACTTGTCACGTAGATGAAGGAGGTGATCGTCCGGGGAGGAGTAGTTGGTAGCATGTTGATCATGAGCGGTGAGTATTAAGCGAGACAACAGCTCTGTGATCTTGTACAGTGTATAAGTAACACGTGGGTGTTGGCTGTAGGAAGGAAGAACCGGTTCTCCAGGGTGGTGTTTCCTGGAGTTGGTCGACTTGTTGGCACAAAAAGTCGGAATCAGCAAGCGAAGCAGAAGGCGTAGGTATCGGTGGCGAAGATATCTCCAGAGTAGCGTCTAGCGTGGAGTGTGAGTAGTTTAACGACGTTTCGGTCAACGTTAAAAAAAAAGGAAGGGGTGCAGGAAGCCTTAATGTTCTGCCTGAACATAAGTGTGGCCGAACATTACATTCCGGAGTAATAGCGGTTCTGTATCATCAGAGGACGATGCGTAGTTGTTAAGATGTTGTACACGCGATCAGATAACAGTATGAATCACATGGTGGTATTTGGTGGCTTGAACATATAGCCTGAGTTTTACGAGCTTGTGTTTGCTCGAGTGTTACAAGAAGGTTAAGATGCTCCAGGTGCATCTGAGTAATAAGTGGAGTCTGTGGCTGCATCGGTTACTGATAAGACTAAGTGAGCAAGTGACGAATGTTGCGATTTCTGGTCAAGAGCATATGTAGCTCCTTTGGCAAATGATACGCGCGCATACGTTAGGTTTTATGGGCGCCTGATCGGTGTTGTGACAAGCACAACAAATGTTAGCGGTGATAGTTGAGATGGGAATATGACCATTCTTCTTGTGGTCATCTGTGTTAAGGTGACTCAGCACATCAGTGGGGAGTTCACTAGGTGCTTGTGACTTCGAATTATATGTGGTAGAAGCAAGAAATGTAGGCTGTCCTAAGTCGTTGAGACACTGCGTACAATAGGATGACGGAATGAAACGTTCACGTTCGGGGCATCTGTAGCAGCCAATAGAAGTAATAGCAGGAGCAGCTTCCCAAAATGTAGTAATGGGTAGGCGCATAGATATGGAGGTCGTAAGTTCCACAAACAGTAAAGAGTCAGCAGATTCATATATCGAGTTGAGTGCCGTAGAGATTTCCGCTCACATAACAGAAGAGAGAAAGGGCGTAGCAGGAGTACGGAAGCTCTCAGAAAGAGAGAATCCTCGTTCAATCAGGGTAAAATCCATGTTGAGGCCATCGCTGGTGTCGGTGAGACAGTAGCAGCCTGGGAGGTAGTAGAAGTGACAGTGGTTATGGTTTGTCGCTTTTGAAACAACTTGGGAGAGATGCCACGGCCAGGGATAGTTTAACGACGTTGCGGTCACTAGAGTTAGGTATCTTCAATCCTGTAAAGGATTGTGGTGAGAGGCATGATGCATACCGAGTAGAGAACGAAAAGTGGAGAACTCAGCCGCACGTGGTTTTGTAAAGCCATCCGCCACGTTCAGATTGCCGGGAACATGATGGACTCGTATTTTCTGAAGCGATATGTACTCACGAATCTTAAACCATCTAGTCGACAGTGCCTTGGATCGAGAGGACCCATCTGGGTAATTAGAGGTGTGAACAGCGGCAGCATTGTCAGACAAAAGAGGTAGGCTTCTGATGAAGCGCATATCTTCAGCAATTGGGTTGTCATTGTCATCAAAGTCAACAGGGTCAGCGGTGTTCTCACCATTAGCATTATTGACGTAGAAGGTGGGGTTGACGACAAAGGAGAGTTCCAACAGCAGCTTGCGTAGCCAAACAGCTTCATCAGCACAAATACTGAGGGCAATCAACTCAGCTTCGTGAGTTGAGCAGGAGACAATCGGTTGAAGTTTGCTTTTCCAACCAATAAGGCAGTTGAAAAGATAGAAGACAAACCCGGTGGTAGATTTCCTATCTTCCTGTGCTAAGGAAGGGGCATTGTCAGCGTCAACCATGGCAACTAAGGGGTCAAACTGTCCAGTAGATACATCCTGTGGTTGGTAGTCGACCACAGTGGATAGATCAATTCGATTAGCGGAGACAGTGCGAAGGTGAGCTTCAATGGCATTACCTTTAGGGTGAAACCAGAGGCGAAGTGAGCGGTTTTCCGGCTTCTTGAGGTAGCGAAGTAAATGCTCTAGCATTTGGACGTGAACATACGTAGGTGCATGCATACCACGCGAACATCTGCCCAAGGCTTGCGAGAAGTCAGGTCTGCAGGCAACTTGCATGAACACCAGCTTGCCAAGGAGGGTGGCAAAGTGCGAGTTGATGTACAACTCTGTTTCAGTGCTGGGAGTGCCATCTTTATACTTGAAGGACGATGACATAGGATATTTAAGCGGGGTCAGTTGCTGCAAGACTGGGTGATCAGCGAAGAGTTCATCCAGCTTGGCTTGCACATCCAGAGAAATGGAGCCGTCAGATGTGCGACACACACGCATGCCTAGGAGGGTATGGACAGGTTCAAACTGCTCTACAGCATACCGTTTGTGGAGGGCATCCTGTAATTCAGTACGAAGAGGGTCGTCATTGGACACAATAACAATGTCGTCTACAGACAGACTGCATACGACGAACTTAGCATGTGCGGATACTCGAGCATATAGGCAAGAGTCCGAATGCAGGCGTTTGTAACCAAGGCTACGGAAGAAGCCGTCTATCTCTTTGTTCCAAAGGGATGGTGATTGCCTAAGTCCATAAAGTGACTTCAGCAGTTTCGGTAGACGTCGGCCCTTGTACTTAGCGTCATCGGGGTCGATAAGCTTGATGCCGTCTGGTAACTGAACATAGACATTGGCATCGATGTCAGACTGAACGAAGGCGTTCGGGACGTCTGCATGGTAGACAGGCAATTGCTTGTATGCTGCAATAGCTAGTAGTACCCGGATTGCGGTCATAGTGGCCATGGGGCTGAAGGTACCAAAGAAATCGGCGCCAAGAGATGCTAGGAAGCCACGTAGTACAAGGCGAGCCTTGTGCTTAACGTATTTGCCTGCAGAGTCTGTTTTAATCTTCAGCACCATCTTGCTGTCAATAGGACGAGAGACACCGTCGGGTAAGGAAAGTTTGAAGCAGCCAAAGCGGATAATGTCGTGGAGTTCCTTGGCGATGGCCTTGAGGTAGGCGTGCCTGTTTTCAGGCGACAAACCGTGGAGGCACTTAAGTTTATATTCGTCAATGGAAACGTCCGCTTCTTGGACCTTATATTCGTCAGGACCAACAGTGGCTGGTGAATTATAGTTTAGCGACGTTGCGGTCGAGGCAGTGTGCGCAACTTCGGGATAAGCGGAAACAGCGTCAGTAGGAGTAGTAGGGGCAGATTCCAGTTGGATATGGATAGTAGGGTCGGTACGTAAGACCTGGGTGATAAACTCTGTAGAGACCAGAAGGTATTCCTCCAAGTCAGCCAGAGATGCAGAAGTAGCGCCAAACTCGGATGAGTTGTGATCAATAAAGCTGGTCGGCGCCAGGTACGTAAGTGCATATTGTAAGGAAGAAGTGCCGAAGGCAGCAGCGTGTTCAGTGAACGCAGATAAAAGGGGCTGAGGAATAGGGCACGTAGGTGAACCATCAGCAGTTAAAAAGGTTGCAGCTGGGATGCTGGATGCGCACTTGGCGTGGGCGAAGTAACCATCGACGTGCGGGTAGCGGGCAAGTAAGTCAGTGCGCAACGGGAGAAGAAGACGAGCTAACAACGCATGTTCCCCTCTGAGCAGATAGCAGACCAGAGGATACCACCACGGAGATGAAGGGCGGAGAGGGCGGGAGACTTGAACGTAAGAAAGTGGTGGCGAAGATCCCAGCGGAAATCGGCGAGCTTGCCACCAGCGGCTTTGTAAGCACCAATAGTAGACGCTTGTAACCGGGCTCGGATAGTTTTCATAGAAGTGGCCTTGCGAGTGTTAGGCTGTTTGGAACCTGGGACAAGAATGAGGTCATCTTGTGCAAAAAGGTCTTTGTAAGAAGGAAGCAAGGGCGGCGGTGACATAGAGCCAGATTCGTCGGCGGTAGCGTCAGAAGATGGAGAAGAGGCCGGAGTAGGGGACGAAGAAGGAGGAGCTGAAGGAGGTGGGGAGTGCCCCCTCTGAGGATGAGGAGTCCTTGTCCCCTCTGAATGACATGGTCTTGGATAGTGGTGTGGGGTGTGAGCGAGAAAGGCGCGGAAGGAGCGTGTGGCGGAGGAGCTAGTTCAGGATCAGGAGTAGGATGCTGCAACATGTAGAGGAATTGCAGCTTGGACGAAACACGAATTTGTCCGTTTTCAGGGTTGAGGACGACGTCAGCGAGATGGTCGACGCGTGGGGAGACGAGCGGGTTTTGTGCGTTGGCGCAACAGAGATACAGATATTTGCGGCGGCACGGTTCCCACTTGTGGTGTTCATGGGGCTCCAATAGGAGGTAACATTCAGCGCCAAAAATCTTGAGCATATCGTGTTGGGGAGTGCTGAGTTGGTTGTAGAGTAGCTGTTGCGGACTCAGAATAGCATGATGAATGCGCTCGAGCGTGGCGTTCGGGAGAAGGTTATAGCTTTGAACGGTGTGTATCACCGCCCATGGGAACATGATAGCGGGTTCCACGATCTTGGCGCCACGATAGTGAGCATTAAGGAGAGAACGAAGGCGAGTTGAGGAGGCGGAGGCGATGAAACCGATGGCAGACTCAACTTCAAAGTTAAAGTGGTGCATGTACGGCGGGAAGGCAATGAGTTGAATGCCCTTATCGACGCGGTACGGGGAGGTAATGTGCTGGCTAAAGTAAGGCTTGAATGCATCGGAGTAGAGGGTGCGCATGTGCACATTGAGTTGTGTACGACAGAAGTCATACACAAAATCCAGAGCTTGAGTGAACTCCGTGGCGTTGGTGGTGCGTGTAAAGTACACCAAGAGAAATTTCGAAATGAGTTCCTTGAAGACGATGATATGTGTGAAGCCTCCCCATTCGGATGGGATGGTCACATAGCCGCCGTCGCACGCCCAGACTTCACCGGCTTTGTGGGTTTGCTCAAAGAAGGCTTGGTCGCATTGAAATGCTTGTGCGGGTGGCGCTTGTTGTGTGCGATGCAGTCGGTGCATAAGTCGCGATATATATGGTATGTCAGAAGCAGAGAATCCAGGGCGAGCAAGTACGTTGGGGGCCTTGGCAGCGACGTTGTCGGGGCAGTGATGCACCCGGTGAAAGCGATTAGCACGTTCTTTGGCATTGAGATATTCGGTGGATCCGTGTGCGAGGACTTACGAAGAATTGGATGAGCGGGAATGTGCCGTTTGCGCCGAACATCGAACTTGAGTTCGGTGTCTAAGGCAGTGGAGGCGGTGCGTCGTCATCCTGGTGCACAGCAGGGTCACTTGGAGGTGCATCCTCATTATCACGAGTAGCGAGAGTATCTTCGTAGGACGACGATATATAGTTTAACGACATTTCGGTCAAGCAGTTGCTGGAAATAGACATCATAAAAGATTGTGCCAAAGACAAGGTATCTGTGCTGCACGTGGTGGAGGCTTGGTCAACGGTCATGAAATTGGATACATAGGATTTCTTCGTCACGGCAGCAGTATGTTGGAAGGTAGGGTCCAACATAAGGGATTTAATATCGGCGACGATGAGCGAAAGGTGCTTGTACAGAGTGCTGTACGTACCGGCAGGCAGAGCATTGCTGAGCATGTCACAGCAAAGGTCATGGCGTAGAGACAAGAGGAAAGATTCCTGTTGTTTGGTGTGGTTGTTAGCACGAATCAACTCCGGTCGAGTGGGGTAGCGTAATTTCCCGTTGCGAGGGTCGAGTAAAATAATATTGGCATACCCTCGGACGGTTGGCAATGGAGCAAGCATTGAGTGGATTTTAGAGCCGAGTTTGCGGTCACTTCCACGAAGGTACCCTATATAGCGACTATGAGATAGGTGATGATCTTCCAGAGCAAAAGAGAATCCTTGTAATCGAAAGAGTTGTCGGTGGCCTTGTAGGTAAGGCAGCCAGGCATCACGAGAGCGCATCTGGACACGAGGTTTTGTATGGCGGTGCCATAGGTGGTAGCGGAGCCAACTTGGGGAAGGGCTTGGACTATCCACAAGTAACCCATAAACGGCTCCAGATATATGGACCTGTCCCGGTCGCGGGGGATGTCGGAAGCAGTGAACGTATACGTGCTCCCAAAGGCGTTGATGGGAGTGGAGTTTTTGTGGTGGCGTTCTCTATGGTGAGGTTGCCGTCGGAATGGTGGCCACCAGTTAAGAAGTAGGAGTTGTGTGATGTTGATGAGGTTGTAAGTAATAACCTGTGTGACGGTTGGTTAGTTTCGAAAACGGTTATGTAATAGGACACAGGAGTGGGTGAGTTAGTAGTAAGCTTGCAAACACGTTATAGAGGATTGTAAAAATCTTGACGTGTATAGGATGTGTTGCATTGGGTAATGGCTCCATAGAGGAGCGTTTAAAGCACAACTGATGGTAAGTACACTCGGATTGAACAGAGTGAGTACGTTGCTCGTGAGCCTGTTGTGAGTGAAGGCGAAGTAGTAACATATTGAGGGATTCAAGGTCAGCCATAGTAAGCTGAGCAGAACCTGTGCGAGAGTAAGGTGCAAACGTTTTAGGAACGGGTATATATGGAGGATCGGGAACACCCGGATCCAGTCTTTAGATATGTGGTTAGGTAGCCAAAGGCGCTTGGGAATAGCTTGTAGATCATCCACGATCTTTAGGAAGGGGCGTGGATGGAGGATGGGCCACGATGATAGTTTAATTGGTCCAGTAGAATATCTGCGTGCGACGCATATCCACCTTTCTCTAGATTGGTAGTCGCCACATAGGTAGGTCGGGAACCTATCAACAACATCGACACAGTAATCAAGGGTAGTATAGATAAGGTTGGCCACTGTGATGTGGTCTTGATGACAGTACTTATGCGGAGGCGTCATCTCAGCCAGTAGTACCAAGGGCTGGAGTAGCTTGATGACAGACAGCATGCTGTCGAAAAGAGAATCGTCCAGCAGACTGTATAAGTCTTCTGACTTTTTTTGTTTTAGTAAATTCCTGTTTGTGCAGGGCGGAGTGATCTCAATTATATCACAATAGAATGTGCGCCTTTCCTCGGGTGAGATTAGGTGGAGATGGTTAATAAAGGCGGGGAGAGATTCAAATAATAGTACAGTAGGAAAACGGTGGCGTAACATACGAACAAGCGTATCATCAGACTCAACAACAACTTTTACATTGATATTTAAGCCTAAGTCATTAGTGGCTTGAGACAGGAACGCCGGAGTTGACAAACCAGAACAAAGTAACATGACAGAGGGTTTGCGGAGATTGAACTCTTGTGAGAGAAAAACTGGCCGTGCGAGTAGTCAACTCAACGGCTGCGTATTTTGCTGAACAAATTTGTTCTGTTTCCGAAGATTGAGAACCAAAGGGCGAATCCACGGTCTGGTAAAACTCGTTGGAGTAGGTAATTGTAATATGCTAGTAGCTCCCTGTTTTCATGGTATCGCTTGAGGGGAAATGCAAGGGAGCGAAGTTCCAGCCGCTTGTCGCGCGCGATGTTGTAAGTGATACAAGGGAGAGCGGGTAAATTAGCTGCGACATAGTGTATGGGTATACGTACATCTTTGTCTATGCGGCTCGTGACAGCGCTGAGCTTTGGCTCAGCTCGATCGTTGAACACGGTGGTAAGATTGGTCTGGTTCCATTCGAGCATGCTCAGGATAGCGAGATGTCGGTCATGCACTGGTTGAAGACATAAAGCGAAGTCGATCTTAACGTAGCCAACTTGTGGATGATCTGGTAGGGGAATAACGATGTTGCGTGTTAACATCATGTGTGATGCCCGTTGTTGTCCTGTTGCCGTCTGAATAACAATCGGAGCGTATGTGGAGTCCAATGGAATTATATGATTGGGTATTGCGAAATCGTAGGTGGACATCAATGAGATGGTAGCACAAGAGTCAAAATATAGAAAAGAGCAATGTGGAGGGACACTGTTTACCTTCATGTAGTTGGTGAGGAAGGCGTTTTCCGAATGTGGGCAAGTAGTGGAGAGGCTGGCGGTAAAGAAGTTCTTCAGCAATAACAGATTCGTTGGAATAATGATCGGTTGAACAGGTGGTGATGGTTCGTCAGCCTCATCAGCCATGCCGTGCTTTTCGTCAAATGACGATAGAGAAGTGTGATCGGCATCCCTTTTGGTTTCGGCTTGTGATGGTAGGTTGAGGGCAGATTGGACCTGTGAAGATAGCGAGGACAATAATGCTGGTGGTAAAGCCGAGATGGCGGAAGCGGTAAAGAGGTTAGACACAGTATTGGAAGGATTACCCTGTGTGTTTGTAGTAGGAGGAGTTGTTGTTGGGGTGGGAGCAGTAACGACAGTATGGTGTTGTGGCTCCACGTAGTTTAACGACTTTTCGGTCGAGGATAGATGAACGTCTACATCATAAATGATGTCTTCTGCAAACATGAGCTGTTCGTTTAGACGAAGTAAACTACTGTTGTCCTCAGTAGATGTCGTTGACAGGATATCGGCTGATTGTAGCAAAGTCTCAAATAACTTGTTGATATTCTGTTGTAGCTGAGCCGTGGTATCATTATCTGTCACATGCTTCGTGAGTTCGCTACACTGTTCTCGCAGGGTGTTTAAGGTGTGGTTTGTTCGATCTAATAATTTCATGTTAGACCGAGAGGACCTGTCAAAAGTGCGGGGGTAAATTGGACGGTCATGGGACTGTCCGGCAGTTTTCTTGGTGACGTAAGAATCACCAGGACGATAATACGATAAATCGCTGCGAGAGAAAGGCTGGCGAGCATCATTAGAGTTACGCAAGCGTCTAGCATTAAACGTGGAAGATGTACCAGGTTGGGACGAAGTGATGAAGGCGAGTGTGTTAGCAGTTTGAGTCAGACTTTTGTCCGATGAGTCCAAAGTATGTGTAAGTACTAACTTTGGCTTTGGTTGAGATGATAAACCTTTGACATAGGGTTGCCAAGAAACAGGGCGTTCTAAGCGTCTTTTGTTCGACCCATTTGATACGACATTGTAAAGGTCTAATGCGTATTCTAAAATGTAGCTTGGGTTGGTAGGGTGACACAATCGTTCAGCTTCTGGTACAGGTCGAGATGAAGATCGGGTTTCGTACATATAACACCAATCTACCCAACCACGATCATAACGGTTGTTGCTGGTATTATCGGCATAGTGCCGATGTATCTCTTCATAGATTTTTTCTGCAAAGAGTGCCAAAGTCGAATTGAAGGTCAGTCTCTTCCTGGTTAAGTTGGTAAGAGATTTGCCTAAATGCTAGGACAGCTTCGATAAATACATGGACATACCAGTTAGGATTATAAACAACAGAGTTAAATTGCTGTTTCAAATAAGACACATCAGTAGTCGTAACAGACTCGTAGTGACTAAAGGCGATGAGCATAATAGCTCGAGCCTTGTTGGGTAAATAACTTTTGTTGTATACCTCATTGATGGCGGGCCAGGCCGCAAGTGCCGGTTTTCCAACACTTTCAAGATTGAAGTAAGTATGCAAGAATGTAGCGTACGTGTTCTGGTAGGTGTGCCAGTCAGCTGCAGTTAACGAAGACATGGTAACCGGGGCACGAACACGGGTGTCGAAAGCTAGTGCCTTCGGGTGCGCGCGATTTAAGATTCGTTCCTCTTCTAAGAAACGAGCATTGATTTCAGGACGTAATGCCTTGACTTCATAGTCGTAACAGACAGTAGTTAGCTGAGCTACTTCTGCATCAGGTAAGTGGGGGAAAGCTTCGTTGGTGAAATGCCATTCCTGATACTCAGGGGGCAACTCATCAACAGCTAAACGGAGATCAGCAGCCCTATCGGTCTTCCATTCCAGGAAAACGCGATCGAGAATTTGATTCCGGAGGATTTCGTAGTCCTTGCATGACCGAGTATATGCTTCATACGAGTCGTACTCGAGGAAAGCATCGGCATGACTGGACCGTAGTAATTGCTTGATATGCTTGATTTGCAAGGATACCTTGCGGTTCTGAAGCTGAAAGCGGTTGCCCTCATTAAGAAACTCAACTACAGGAGCTTCGAGCTTCAATATATCCGCACCTGTGATCGCCTTGGGTGCGGCTCGTACTGCGTGTTCTGCCATAGCAGTTGACGGGGAACCTGTGGGTTCAGTCACGCAGTTGACAAAGTCTAGACATTCTAAGGGGGTCTGTCTATCGGTGTCTATGTACACTCATCGATTTTTCGATGGAAAATGTGTCTATATGACGACTGTGCAAGCTGTGAGTCCAGAGTAGTGTCGCTAAGCGTAGTCGCTCAGGCAGCTGGTTAGTTTTGGTGCTCTCAAGGAGCTTGTTAAGCATTGCCATGTAATGTACGAGTGGACGTACCCAAAATATTCCATAACATGTGTGCAAGAGTACAGGTTAGCCAATTACACACCCATCAACATTAACATGGCAATACGATGCTATGAACAGGTGCACACAAGGTTACACGATCACGTGTGCAAAAAGATATTATATACAGCCCAATGGTAATGGCGATACAAGTGCAGGCCAGTAAGTTCACCTAGTCCCAATCTCTAACCCCAGTAAGTTCACCTAATCCCAGTAAGTTTCATATAAGTTCACCTGGTCAGTAAGTTCACCTAGTCCAAATCTCTAACCCCAGTAAGTTCGGCGTAAACCCACTCGTGCTCACACCCACTCCTTCGAGCTCGTCGCTCTCGCCTCCGCCAATCTAAGCTGCTTTGATCCGCACACGCCGCTAACCTTTGAGTTTACTCTAAAACCCCCAGTAAGTTCATCTGGTCCCAGTAAGTTCACCTGGTCACTATATTCACCTAATCCCAATCTCTAACTCCAGTAAATTCACCTGGTCCCAGTAAGTTCACCTATAGTGCGCGTGCAGACGCCGGGAGGGGGCTTATCGGTATTGCGCAGCACGTGTGGGGTAGGGTGGAGTCGTCGACCCAGATGATTATATCCTCGGGGTTGCCGATCGACAGGGAGCCACGTAGAGCTGGACGTGGCAGAAGACGGGTTTGGGCAAGAGGACGCCGACCTCGCGGCGCGTCTGGCCCTGGCTCTTGTGGCCCTGGCTCTTGTTGATCGTTTGGCGTCGGTGGGGCTTGAGGGATACAGGTTGGAGGAGCCTCGGTGACACGACACGATCGATCATGTATCTGGTACCGTTGCAGTGGCCGTGCGACGGGTCGAGGTTGCGAAGACTTTAAGCTCGCGATCAAAGTCAGCATACCGTTGGTTGTCAGGGAGTTGAAAACTCTACTGTAAAGAGCGAGGCGTCGGCTTCCGACCCAACCTAGTCGGCCGAAAAGAACTCCGACGCCTCGTCTTCGGGAAAAAAAGGCCGCGGTCATGCGCGCGTTGTCAGCATCGACAACATCGTTTCGACGGGGCGTGAGAATGGCGCGCTGAAAGAGCCGCCGCGGGTCGTGGAAACAGTCTGCGAGGTCGCCGTAGACGGCTTGGAGGATCACTGCCTGGCTCTCGCGCCTACCTGATCCTTACCCTAAATCGAGGGTTAAACAAACAAACAAACAGACAGAAGACAGACAGACAGACAGACAAACAGACAAACATCTGTCGATTAGTAGTTAGGACAAACAGACAGACAGACAAACAGACAAACATATGTCGATTAGTAGTAAGGATATTGACAAGCGTGTCACATGTCGAGGCTAGGTCGGCGCGGTAACGACCCAATACCCATAGGTTACGTGCATGTTGACACATGGTTTCTCAGGGACCCGCCTGGGCCGATAACCTGCAGAGCATTTAGCAAGCAGTGGTAAGTCACCTGGGGAACCATCCCGTCTCATCGTGAACGTCTGGAAAGGCTAATTCGGGGAATGAAGGTTATGTTCCCTATATCCTCAGAACACGACAGGCGGCATCTAGAACTACACGAGAAAGGTTAGGTGTATAGTGCTACATACCTCGGGACGCGCTAGGCCATGATGATGAGCGTAGGCACAAATCAGAGGACTATTTGATTGTGTAGAAAGGAAGAAGAAGGGTAAGGAAGAGATCACGTTCTCAACGGACAGATAAGGGTAAGAGGCAGCAGATTTCTCTGTATCTCCAAAAACAAGTGGTCCCCGGCACTCCAGATACGTACCGTGCTCCTCTCCATCCAAGCCCTCCTCTCCGCGCCAAACCCCGACGATCCCCTCGACAACACCGTCGCTGAGCTCTGGAAGACCGACCCCGACGCGGCCCACGCCAAGGCCACCGAGTGGACGAGGACCTACGCCCGCGCTGCCGCCTAATCTAGCTACGAAACAAACGCGTTTCGAATGCACTCGCTAAGATCCGGCGAGCCCATCGTCACCTTAATATTTAAGTCCGATTTTACATCATCTCGTGCTGCTGCTGCTGCTGCGTCGGTCTCATCCTACTACCGTCATACCCCCCGACAACGCTGCGGCCGTCTGGAACTGTGACGGACGGACGGACGTCGTCGTCGTACCAGTGATTCAAATCACTTCACAGGACTTTGCGTGATGACCGTGGTAAAGTGGTTCACGTTCGATTCGTTTGCAACAGGCAACCCAATACCGAAAAGCACTCGATACCAAAAACCACCTCTCGCGCGAGGTCAGTCCCGAGGAGGCCGGCATCTTGAAGGCGCCATCGGCGTCGCGGAAGAAGGACCTCTCTCGTATCCGCATCACCGACGGCCACGGTTCGGTCGAGCTGTCGGGCGTCCTCGAGGCGCGCGGAGAACAAGAGACTGCTCGGGACACCGTGGAACAAGAGAGAGAAGGACGCGGCGTACGCGGCGCTGACGGAGGCCTTTGCCCGTCGCGGCGGTGGCTGCGTCTACGAGGACCTGTCTGCGAGGACCTGCCCGAGGGTGTCACCGCGTGCGAGGCGAGCGGCCTCAAGATGTGCGAGTTTTTTTGCGGCGACATCAAGGCGCGGGCCTGTTCGAAGGGGAAAACGACGATAAAAAGGAGCGCGATGCTCTTGCTGCCGCTGCGGCTGTTGCTGCTGGCGACGACGGCGCCGACTAGCCCGACCACCCCCTCCACCCCGACGTTGCGACTCCCCACAGCACCAGTGTGGACCCGTATCGACCTAGTCACTGTTCGCTTTGGCTGCTGTCTGGTTTTGTAGTGCCAAAATATAAGTTTCTGTTGAACGGTCACCGCACAATTTGACACAGATGGTTGTCCTTGGTCATGTCGTGGTCGTCGCGACGATTAGTTTAGCGCGCGGTGAGTGGTTAAGGTGTGCCGCTGAGGGTGAATCCTGCCCTTGCGCCGGCGGTTTGGTTCAATATGGCGCCTTCGACGACGACGACGACGAGAAGAGGCGCGTTGTCGGCGTGCGAGTGCAGCCCGAGAAGTCGAGCATCGCGTGCACCAACAACGCCTTTGGGTGCGATCCAGCTCCTAGACGCGACAAGTCGTGTCGATGCGACACTTCGCCTCCGCCGGGGGCTTCCATCAACAGCGTATGCGAAGGCTCGCTTACCTCGGACGGCATGGTAATCGAACCGAATGATTTCGAAGGCCCGCGGGCCCCGCTATCCGATGCGGCGCGGGCTGTGAGCCGCGCCGCCTGGGTGGAAATACCGGCGCGGTCGTCTCCGAGTTACCCGCGCAAGTGCGCGGCGGAACTAGGGCTGTCGCCGGCAAAAATTCGAGTCGGGTGACGATCTTTTACAGTCTGACTTTGATCGGTGACCCGGTGTGCCACGGGTTCGAGATCACGCGCACCCAGCTCCTGTCGATGCGGCTCGCGGGCATTCTGCCCGGCGCCCGGTTCCACGCGTTCGCAACCGTCCTGACCGAATCGCCCATCGTCGAGTCGACGGTGCGCGATAGGTGCGGCGACGCCAATCGGACGTCGGCGGAAGCGGTCGCCGAGCTCCTAACCCTGTTCAACGATCTCACCGACGGTTCGGCAACCTTCAATGTCCAGTTCGAGAACGAATACGAATACCCCGCGCTGCACGCGCTTTGGAACCACGCTCGCGAGCGATCGCCAAGGCGCAAAAACGAGCTACTGTTGTACTGCCACAACAAGGGCGTCACGCATACGGCAGACGGAGAGCCGATGTGGGGCAGCCCCAGAAGCACACTACCTATGGCTACCGCACTCTCGAGGAGATGGTCGTATTCCGGAACTTCGTGGGGGCGTGGCGCTATATTCCCCCCATCTTTGATCACTACGACCAAGTCGAGCACCTCTCCATAGCGCCGAGTACTCTTGGAGTTGGCTATTTCAACTTCTGGTGGGCGACACCGGCCTGGATTCGAATGCACGACGAGCCGTCGCGGCCGTCAGAGATGGCAGGCTTTGAGCGACACTACTTCGAAGCCTGGCTCGGTCACAAAGGCATTCCCCATGAGCTCCAGAGCGACCCGCTCCCGTGCGAGCGTGGCTTCTCTATCGGCGCCTGCGAGGCCGGCTTCTGCTCCGAGCCAGGTGCGAAAAGCGCCATACGTTATCTCCGACACTACGAATCTATTTTGAAAACAGAATTCGGAGAGGTAACGCCCCCGAGCTTCCTCTCATCGCCGTGAGCTGGCTACATGTCTCGCGTCGCGCTAGTTGAACTTCCTTCTCGCATGGGCGGACTCTCATGTCATGCGTCGCAGTATAGTTTTCACTTATCGCACTGATCCTCTCTACGAGCGGGCGACGGCGGCCATGCTTGCCTCTGGTCAGTAAGTTCACCTAGTCCAAATCTCTAACCCCAGTAAGTTCGGCGTAAACACACTCGTGCTCTCACCACCCTTCGAGCTCGTCGCTCTCGCCTCCGCCAATCTAAGCTGCGATGATCCGCACACCCCGCTAGCCTTTGAGTTTACTCTAAAACCCCCAGTAAGTTCACCTGGTCCCAGTAAGTTCACCTGGTCCCAGTAAGTTCACCTGGTCACTCAGTTCACCTAGTCCCAATCTCAAACCCCAGTAAGTTCACCTGGTCCCAGTAAGTTCACCTACAGTGCGCGTGTAGACGCCGGGAGGGGGCTTATCGGTATTGCGCAGCACGTGTGGGGTAGGGTGGAGTCGTCGACTCAGAAGAGCATATCCTCGGGGTTGCCGATCGACAGAGAGCCACGTAGAGCTGGACGTGGCAGAAGACGGGCTTGGGAAAGAGGACGCCGACCTCGCGGGGCGTCTGGCCCTGGCTCTTGTTGATCGTTTGGCGTCGGTGGGGCTTGAGGGATACAGGTTGGAGGAGCCTCGGTGACAACGACACGATCGATCATGTATCTGGTACCGTTGCAGTGGCCGTGCGACGGGTCGAGGTTGCGAAGACTTTAAGCTCGCGATAAAAGTCAGCATGCCGTTGGTTGTCAGGGAGTTGAAAACTCTACTGTAAAGAGCGAGGCGTCGGCTTCCGACCCAACCTAGTCGGCCGAAAAGAACTCCGACGCCTCGTCTTCGGGAAAAAAAGGCCGCGGTCATGCGCGCGTTGTCAGCATCGACAACATCGTTTCGACGGGGCGTGAGAATGGCGCGCTGAAAGAGCCGCCGCGGGTCGTGGAAACAGTCTGCGAGGTCGCCGTAGACGGCTTGGAGGATCACTGCCTGGCTCTCGCGCCTACCTGATCCTTACCCTAAATCGAGGGTTAAACAAACAAACAAACAGACAGAAGACAGACAGACAGACAGACAGACAAACAGACAAACATCTGTCGATTAGTAGTTAGGACAAACAGACAGAGAGACAAACAGACAAACATATGTCGATTAGTAGTAAGGATATTGACAAGCGTGTCACATGTCGAGGCTAGGTCGGCGCGGTAACGACCCAATACCCATAGGTTACGTGCATGTTGACACATGGTTTCTCAGGGACCCGCCTGGGCCGATAACCTGCAGAGCATTTAGCAAGCAGTGGTAAGTCACCTGGGGAACCATCCCGTCTCATCGTGAACGTCTGGAAAGGCTAATTCGGGGAATGAAGGTTATGTTCCCTATATCCTCAGAACACGACAGGCGGCATCTAGAACTACACGAGAAAGGTTAGGTGTATAGTGCTACATACCTCGGGACGCGCTAGGCCATGATGATGAGCGTAGGCACAAATCCTAACTACTAATCGACAGATGTTTGTCTGTTTGTTTGTTTGTCTGTCTGTCTGTCTGTCTGTTTGTCCCTCGATTTAGGGTAAGGATCAGGTAGGCGCGAGAGTAAGGATCATGTAGGCCCGCGAGGCAGCCATTGATCCTCGAAGCCGTCTACGGCGACCTCGCAGACTATTTCCACGACCCGCGGCGGCTCTTTTAGCCAGCGCGCCATTCTCACGCCCCGTTGAAACGATGTTGTCGATGCTGACAACGCGCGCATGACTGCGGCCTTTTATTCCCGGAGACGAGGCGTCGGAGTTCGGAGTTCAGCTGACTAGGCTGGGTCGGAAGACGACGCCTCGCTCTTTACAGTAGAGTTTTGAACTCCCTGACAACCAACGGCATGCTGACTTTGATCGCGAGCTTAATGTCTTCGCAATCTCGACCCGTCGCACGGCCACTGCAACGGTACCAGATACATGATCGATCGTGTCGTTGTCACCGAGGCTCCTCCAGCCTGTATCCCTTAAGGCCCGCCGACGCCAAACGATCACCAAGAGCCAGGGCCAGACGCCCCGCGAGGTCGGCATCCTCTTGGCGAAGCCCGTCTTCTGCCACGTCCAGCTCTACGTGGCTCTCTGTCGATCGGCAACCCCGAGGATATCCTCTTCTTGGTCGACGACTCCACCCTACTCCACACGTGCTGCGCAATACCGATAAGCCCCCTCCCGGCGTCTACACGTGCTCTGTAGGTGAACTTACTGGGACCAGTTGAACTTACTGGGGTTAAAGATTGGGACTAGGTGAGCGGAGTGACCAGGTGAACTTACTGGGGCCAAGTGAACTTACAGGGGTTTTTAGAGTGAACGCAAAGGCTAGCGGCGTGTACGGGTAAAAGCGGCTTAGATTGGCGGAGGTGAGAGCGACGAGCTCGAAGGAGAGTGGGGTGAGTGGGTGTGAGCACGAGTGGGTTTACGCCGAACTTACTGGGGTTAGAGATTGGGACTAGGTGAACTTACTGACCAGGTGAACTTACTGGGACCAGGTGAACTTACTGGGGTTAGAGATTGGGACTAGGTGAACTTACTGGCCTGCACTTGTCAGAGGACTATTTGATTGTGTAGAAAGGAAGAAGAAGGGTAAGGAAGAGATCACGTTCTCAACGGACAGATAAGGGTAAGAGGCAGCAGATTTCTCTGTATCTCCAAAAACAAGTGGTCCCCGGCACTCCAGATACGTACCGTGCTCCTCTCCATCCAAGCCCTCCTCTCCGCGCCAAACCCCGACGATCCCCTCGACAACACCGTCGCTGAGCTCTGGAAGACCGACCCCGACGCGGCCCACGCCAAGGCCACCGAGTGGACGAGGACCTACGCCCGCGCTGCCGCCTAATCTAGCTACGAAACAAACGCGTTTCGAATGCACTCGCTAAGATCCGGCGAGCCCATCGTCACCTTAATATTTAAGTCCGATTTTACATCATCTCGTGCTGCTGCTGCTGCTGCGTCGGTCTCATCCTACTACCGTCATACCCCCCGACAACGCTGCGGCCGTCTGGAACTGTGACGGACGGACGGACGTCGTCGTCGTACCAATGATTCAAATCACTTCACAGGACTTTGCGTGATGACCGTGGTAAAGTGGTTCACGCTCGATTCGTTTACAACAGGCAACCCAATACCGAAAAGCACTCGATACCAAAAACCACCTCTCGCGCGAGGTCAGTCCCGAGGAGGCCGGCATCTTGAAGGCGCCATCGGCGTCGCGGAAGAAGGACCTCTCTCGTATCCGCATCACCGACGGCCACGGTTCGGTCGAGCTGTCGGGCGTCCTCGAGGCGCGCGGAGAACAAGAGACTGCTCGGGACACCGTGGAACAAGAGAGAGAAGGACGCGGCGTACGCGGCGCTGACGGAGGCCTTTGCCCGTCGCGGCGGTGGCTGCGTCTACGAGGACCTGTCTGCGAGGACCTGCCCGAGGGTGTCACCGCGTGCGAGGCGAGCGGCCTCAAGATGTGCGAGTTTTTTTGCGGCGACATCAAGGCGCGGGCCTGTTCGAAGGGGAAAACGACGATAAAAAGGAGCGCGATGCTCTTGCTGCCGCTGCGGCTGTTGCTGCTGGCGACGACGGCGCCGACTAGCCCGACCACCCCCTCCACCCCGACGTTGCGACTCCCCACAGCACCAGTGTGGACCCGTATCGACCTAGTGACCGTTCGCTTTGGCTGCTGTCTGGTTTTGTAGTGCCAAAATATAAGTTTCTGTTGAACGGTCACCGCACAATTTGACACAGATGGTTGTCCTTGGTCATGTCGTGGTCGTCGCGACGATTAGTTTAGCGCGCGGTGAGTGGTTAAGGTGTGCCGCTGAGGGTGAATCCTGCCCTTGCGCCGGCGGTTTGGTTCAATATGGCGCCTTCGACGACGACGACGACGAGAAGAGGCGCGTTGTCGGCGTGCGAGTGCAGCCCGAGAAGTCGAGCATCGCGTGCACCAACAACGCCTTTGGGTGCGATCCAGCTCCTAGACGCGACAAGTCGTGTCGATGCGACACTTCGCCTCCGCCGGGGGCTTCCATCAACAGCGTATGCGAAGGCTCGCTTACCTCGGACGGCATGGTAATCGAACCGAATGATTTCGAAGGCCCGCGGGCCCCGCTATCCGATGCGGCGCGGGCTGTGAGCCGCGCCGCCTGGGTGGAAATACCGGCGCGGTCGTCTCCGAGTTACCCGCGCAAGTGCGCGGCGGAACTAGGGCTGTCGCCGGCAAAAAATTCGAGTCGGGTGACGATCTTTTACAGTCTGACTTTGATCGGTGACCCGGTGTGCCACGGGTTCGAGATCACGCGCACCCAGCTCCTGTCGATGCGGCTCGCGGGCATTCTGCCCGGCGCCCGGTTCCACGCGTTCGCAACCGTCCTGACCGAATCGCCCATCGTCGAGTCGACGGTGCGCGATAGGTGCGGCGACGCCAATCGGACGTCGGCGGAAGCGGTCGCCGAGCTCCTAACCCTGTTCAACGATCTCACCGACGGTTCGGCAACCTTCAATGTCCAGTTCGAGAACGAATACGAATACCCCGCGCTGCACGCGCTTTGGAACCACGCTCGCGAGCGATCGCCAAGGCGCAAAAACGAGCTACTGTTGTACTGCCACAACAAGGGCGTCACGCATACGGCAGACGGAGAGCCGATGTGGGGCAGCCCCCAGAAGCACACTACCTATGGCTACCGCACTCTCGAGGAGATGGTCGTATTCCGGAACTTCGTGGGGGCGTGGCGCTATATTCCCCCCATCTTTGATCACTACGACCAAGTCGAGCACCTCTCCATAGCGCCGAGTACTCTTGGAGTTGGCTATTTCAACTTCTGGTGGGCGACACCGGCCTGGATTCGAATGCACGACGAGCCGTCGCGGCCGTCAGAGATGGCAGGCTTTGAGCGACACTACTTCGAAGCCTGGCTCGGTCACAAAGGCATTCCCCATGAGCTCCAGAGCGACCCGCTCCCGTGCGAGCGTGGCTTCTCTATCGGCGCCTGCGAGGCCGGCTTCTGCTCCGAGCCAGGTGCGAAAAGCGCCATACGTTATCTCCGACACTACGAATCTATTTTGAAAACAGAATTCGGAGAGGTAACGCCCCCGAGCTTCCTCTCATCGCCGTGAGCTGGCTACATGTCTCGCGTCGCGCTAGTTGAACTTCCTTCTCGCATGGGCGGACTCTCATGTCATGCGTCGCAGTATAGTTTTCACTTATCGCACTGATCCTCTCTACGAGCGGGCGACGGCGGCCATGCTTGCCTCTGGTCAGTAAGTTCACCTAGTCCAAATCTCTAACCCCAGTAAGTTCGGCGTAAACACACTCGTGCTCTCACCCACTCCTTCGAGCTCGTCGCTCTCGCCTCCGCCAATCTAAGCTGCGATGATCCGCACACCCCGCTAGCCTTTGAGTTTACTCTAAAACCCCCAGTAAGTTCACCTGGTCCCAGTAAGTTCACCTGGTCCCAGTAAGTTCACCTGGTCACTCAGTTCACCTAGTCCCAATCTCAAACCCCAGTAAGTTCACCTGGTCCCAGTAAGTTCACCTACAGTGCGCGTGTAGACGCCGGGAGGGGGCTTATCGGTATTGCGCAGCACGTGTGGGGTAGGGTGGAGTCGTCGACTCAGAAGAGCATATCCTCGGGGTTGCCGATCGACAGAGAGCCACGTAGAGCTGGACGTGGCAGAAGACGGGCTTGGGAAAGAGGACGCCGACCTCGCGGGGCGTCTGGCCCTGGCTCTTGTTGATCGTTTGGCGTCGGTGGGGCTTGAGGGATACAGGTTGGAGGAGCCTCGGTGACAACGACACGATCGATCATGTATCTGGTACCGTTGCAGTGGCCGTGCGACGGGTCGAGGTTGCGAAGACTTTAAGCTCGCGATCAAAGTCAGCATGCCGTTGGTTGTCAGGGAGTTGAAAACTCTACTGTAAAGAGCGAGGCGTCGGCTTCCGACCCAACCTAGTCGGCCGAAAAGAACTCCGACGCCTCGTCTTCGGGAAAAAAAGGCCGCGGTCATGCGCGCGTTGTCAGCATCGACAACATCGTTTCGACGGGGCGTGAGAATGGCGCGCTGAAAGAGCCGCCGCGGGTCGTGGAAACAGTCTGCGAGGTCGCCGTAGACGGCTTGGAGGATCACTGCCTGGCTCTCGCGCCTACCTGATCCTTACCCTAAATCGAGGGTTAAACAAACAAACAAACAGACAGAAGACAGACAGACAGACAGACAGACAAACAGACAAACATCTGTCGATTAGTAGTTAGGACAAACAGACAGAGAGACAAACAGACAAACATATGTCGATTAGTAGTAAGGATATTGACAAGCGTGTCACATGTCGAGGCTAGGTCGGCGCGGTAACGACCCAATGCCATAGGTTACGTGTTGACACATGGTTTCCAGGACCCGCAGGGCCGATAACCTGCAGAGCATTTAGCAAGCAGTGGTAAGTCACCTGGGAACCATCGTCTCATCGTGAACGTCTGGAAAGGCTAATGGGAATGAAGGTTATGTTCATATCCTAAGAACACGACAGGCGGCATCTAGAACTACGAGAAAGGTTAGGTGTATAGTGCTACATACCTCGGGACGCGCTAGCCATGATGATGAGCGTAGGCTAATCCTACTACATCGACAGATGTTTGTCTGTTTGTTTGTTTGTCTGTCTGTCTGTCTGTCTGTTTGTCCCTCGATTTAGGGTAAGGATCAGGTAGGCGCGAGTAAGGATCATGTAGGCCCGCGAGGCAGCCATTGATCCTCGAAGCCGTCTACGGCGACCTCGCAGACTATTTCCACGACCCGCGGCGGCTCTTTTAGCCAGCGCGCCATTCTCACGCCCCGTTGAAACGATGTTGTCGATGCTGACAACGCGCGCATGACTGCGGCCTTTTATTCCCGGAGACGAGGCGTCGGAGTTCGGAGTTCAGCTGACTAGGCTGGGTCGGAAGACGACGCCTCGCTCTTTACAGTAGAGTTTTGAACTCCCTGACAACCAACGGCATGCTGACTTTGATCGCGAGCTTAATGTCTTCGCAATCTCGACCCGTCGCACGGCCACTGCAACGGTACCAGATACATGATCGATCGTGTCGTTGTCACCGAGGCTCCTCCAGCCTGTATCCCTTAAGGCCCGCCGACGCCAAACGATCACCAAGAGCAGGGCCAGACGCCCCGCGAGGTCGGCGTCCTCTTGGCGAAGCCCGTCTTCTGCCACGTCCAGCTCTACGTGGCTCTCTGTCGATCGGCAACCCCGAGGATATCCTCTTCGGTCGACGACTCCACCCTACTCCACACGTGCTGCGCAATACCGATAAGCCCCCTCCCGGCGTCTACACGCTCTGTAGGTGAACTTACTGGGACCAGTTGAACTTACTGGGGTTAAAGATTGGGACTAGGTGAGTGGAGTGACCAGGTGAACTTACTGGGGCCAAGTGAACTTACAGGGGTTTTAGAGTGAACGCAAAGGCTAGCGGCGTGTACGGTAAAAGCGGCTTAGATTGGCGGAGGTGAGAGCGACAGCTCGAAGGAGAGTGTGAGTGGGTGTGAGCACGAGTGGGTTTACGCCGAACTTACTGGGGTTAGAGATTGGGACTAGGTGAACTTACTGACCAGGTGAACTTACTGGGACCAGGTGAACTTACTGGGGTTAGAGATTGGGACTAGGTGAACTTACTGGCCTGCACTTGTCAGAGGACTATTTGATTGTGTAGAAAGGAAGAAGAAGGGTAAGGAAGAGATCACGTTCTCAACGGACAGATAAGGGTAAGAGGCAGCAGATTTCTCTGTATCTCCAAAAACAAGTGGTCCCCGGCACTCAGATACGTACCGTGCTCTCTCCATCCAAGCCCTCCTCCGCGCCAAACCCCGACGATCCCTCGACAACACCGTCGCTGAGCTCTGGAAGACCGACCCCGACGCGGCCCACGCCAAGGCCACCGAGTGGACGAGGACCTACGCCCGCGCTGCCGCCTAATCTAGCACGAAACAAACGCGTTTCGAATGCACTCGCTAAGATCCGGCGAGCCCATCGTCACCTTATATTTAAGTCCGATTTTACATCATCTCGTGCTGCTGCTGCTGCTGCGTCGGTCTCATCCTACTACCGTCATACCCCCGACAACGCTGCGTCTGGAACTGTGACGGACGGACGGACGTCGTCGTCGTACCAATGATTCAATCACTTCACAGGACTTTGCGTGATGACCGTGGTAAAGTGGTTCACGCTCGATTCGTTTACAACAGGCAACCCAATACCGAAAAGCACTCGATACCAAAAACCACCTCTCGCGCGAGGTCAGTCCCGAGGAGGCCGGCATCTTGAAGGCGCCATCGGCGTCGCGGAAGAAGGACCTCTCTCGTATCCGCATCACCGACGGCCACGGTTCGGTCGAGCTGTCGGGCGTCCTCGAGGCGCGCGGAGAACAAGAGACTGCTCGGGACACCGTGGAACAAGAGAGAGAAGGACGCGGCGTACGCGGCGCTGACGGAGGCCTTTGCCCGTCGCGGCGGTGGCTGCGTCTACGAGGACCTGTCTGCGAGGACCTGCCCGAGGGTGTCACCGCGTGCGAGGCGAGCGGCCTCAAGATGTGCGAGTTTTTTTGCGGCGACATCAAGGCGCGGGCCTGTTCGAAGGGGAAAACGACGATAAAAAGGAGCGCGATGCTCTTGCTGCCGCTGCGGCTGTTGCTGCTGGCGACGACGGCGCCGACTAGCCCGACCACCCCTCCACCCCGACGTTGCGACTCCCCACAGCACCAGTGTGGACCCGTATCGACCTAGTGACCGTTCGCTTTGGCTGCTGTCTGGTTTTGTAGTGCCAAAATATAAGTTTCTGTTGAACGGTCACCGCACAATTTGACACAGATGGTTGTCCTTGGTCATGTCGTGGTCGTCGCGACGATTAGTTTAGCGCGCGGTGAGTGGTTAAGGTGTGCCGCTGAGGGTGAATCCTGCCCTTGCGCCGGCGGTTTGGTTCAATATGGCGCCTTCGACGACGACGACGACGAGAAGAGGCGCGTTGTCGGCGTGCGAGTGCAGCCCGAGAAGTCGAGCATCGCGTGCACCAACAACGCCTTTGGGTGCGATCCAGCTCCTAGACGCGACAAGTCGTGTCGATGCGACACTTCGCCTCCGCCGGGGGCTTCCATCAACAGCGTATGCGAAGGCTCGCTTACCTCGGACGGCATGGTAATCGAACCGAATGATTTCGAAGGCCCGCGGGCCCCGCTATCCGATGCGGCGCGGGCTGTGAGCCGCGCCGCCTGGGTGGAAATACCGGCGCGGTCGTCTCCGAGTTACCCGCGCAAGTGCGCGGCGGAACTAGGGCTGTCGCCGGCAAAAAATTCGAGTCGGGTGACGATCTTTTACAGTCTGACTTTGATCGGTGACCCGGTGTGCCACGGGTTCGAGATCACGCGCACCCAGCTCCTGTCGATGCGGCTCGCGGGCATTCTGCCCGGCGCCCGGTTCCACGCGTTCGCAACCGTCCTGACCGAATCGCCCATCGTCGAGTCGACGGTGCGCGATAGGTGCGGCGACGCCAATCGGACGTCGGCGGAAGCGGTCGCCGAGCTCCTAACCCTGGTCAACGATCTCACCGACGGTTCGGCAACCTTCAATGTCCAGTTCGAGAACGAATACGAATACCCCGCGCTGCACGCGCTTTGAAACCACGCGCGCGAGCGATCGCCAAGGCGCGAAAACGAGCTACTGTTGTACTGCCACAACAAGGGCGTCACGCATACGGCAGACGGAGAGCCGATGTGGGGCAGCCCCCAGAAGCACACTACCTATGGCTACCGCACTATTGAGGAGATGGTCGTATTCCGGAACTTCGTGGGGGCGTGGCGCTATATTCCCCCCATCTTTGATCACTACGACCAAGTCGAGCACCGCTCCATAGCGCCGAGTACTCTTGGAGTTGGCTATTTCAACTTCTGGTGGGCGACACCGGCCTGGATTCGAATGCACGACGAGCCGTCGCGGCCGTCAGAGATGGCAGGCTTTGAGCGACACTACTTCGAAGCCTGGCTCGGTCACAAAGGCATTCCCCATGAGCTCCAGAGCGACCCGCTCCCCTGCGAGCGTGGCTTTTCTATCGGCGCCTGCGAGGCCGGCTTCTGCTCCGAGCCAGGTGCGAAAAGCGCCATACTTTATCTCCGACACTACGAATCTATTTTGAGAACAGAATTCGGAGAGGTAACGCCCCCGAGCTTCCTCTCATCGCCGTGAGCTGGCTACATGTCTCGCGTCGCGCTAGTTGAACTTCCTTCTCGCATGGGCGGACTCTCATGTCATGCGTCGCAGTATAGTTTTCACTTATCGCACTGATCCTCTCTACGAGCGGGCGACGGCGGCCATGCTTGCCTCTGGTCAGTAAGTTCACCTAGTCCAAATCTCTAACCCCAGTAAGTTCGGCGTAAACACACTCGTGCTCTCACCCACTCCTTCGAGCTCGTCGCTCTCGCCTCCGCCAATCTAAGCTGCGATGATCCGCACACCCCGCTAACCTTTGAGTTTACTCTAAAACCCCCAGTAAGTTCACCTGGTCGCAGTAAGTTCATTCACCTGGTCACTCAGTTCACCTAGTCCCAATCTCAAACCCCAGTAAGTTCACCTGGTCCCAGTAAGTTCACCTACAGTGCGCGTGTAGACGCCGGGAGGGGGCTTATCGGTATTGCGCAGCACGTGTGGGGTAGGGTGGAGTCGTCGACTCAGAAGAGCATATCCTCGGGGTTGCCGATCGACAGAGAGCCACGTAGAGCTGGACGTGGCAGAAGACGGGCTTCGCCAAGAGGACGCCGACCTCGCGGGGCGTCTGGCCCTGGCTCTTGGTGATCGTTTGGCGTCGGCGGGCCTTAAGGGATACAGGTTGGAGGAGCCTCGGTGACAACGACACGATCGATCATGTATCTGGTACCGTTGCAGTGGCCGTGCGACGGGTCGAGGTTGCGAAGACTTTAAGCTCGCGATCAAAGTCAGCATGCCGTTGGTTGTCAGGGAGTCGAAAACTCGACTGTAAAGAGCGAGGCGTCAGCTTCCGACCCAGCCTAGTCGGCCGAAAAGAACTCCGACGCCTCGTCTTCGGGAAAAAAAGGCCGCGGTCATGCGCGCGTTGTCAGCATCGACAACAATCGTTTCGACGGGGCGTGAGAATGGCGCGCTGAAAGAGCCGCCGCGGGTCGTGGAAACAGTCTGCGAGGTCGCCGTAGACGGCTTGGAGGATCACTGCCTAGCTCGTGGGCCTACCTGATCCTTACCCTAAAACGAGGGACAAACAAATCTTAGCAGTCCTAACTACTAATCGACAGATGTTTGTTTGTCTGTTTGTTTGTTTGTTTGTTTGTTTGTTTGTTTGTTTGTTTGTTTGTTTGTTTGTTTGTTTGTTTGTTTGTTTGTTTGTCTTCCTAACTACTAATCGACAGATGTTACCCCACAAACCCACCCACATCCTTCATGCTCCCCACACACCCCCCCCCCTCTTAGCAGTCGACATTTAAAGACAGATGTTTGTCTGTTTGTTTGTTTGTTTGTTTGTCTGTCTGTCCTAACTACTAATCGACAGATGTTTGTCTGTTTGTTTGTTTGTCTGTCTGTCTGTCTGTTTGTCCCTCGATTTAGGGTAAGGATCATGTGGGCCCGCGAGCCACACATTGATCCTCCAAGCCGTCTACGGCGACCTCGCAGACTATTTCCACGACCCGCGGCGGCTCTTTCAGCGCGCCATTCTCACGCCCCGTCGAAACGATGTTGTCGATGCTGACAACGCGCGCATGACCGCGGCCTTTTTTTCCCGGAGACGAGGCGTCGGAGTTCTTTTCGGCCGACTAGGTTGGGTCGGAAGACGACGCCTCGCTCTCAAGAGTCGAGTTTTGAACTCCCTGACAACCAACGGCATGCTGACTTTGATCGCGAGCTTAAAGTCTTCGCAACCTCGACCCGTCGCACGGCCACTGCAACGGTACCAGATACATGATCGATCGTGTCGTTGTCACCGAGGCTCCTCCAACCTGTATCCCGTAAGGCCCGCCGACGCCAAACGATCACCAAGAGCCAGGGCCAGACGCCCCGCGAGGTCGGCGTCCTCTTGGCGAAGCCCGTCTTCTGCCACGTCCAGCTCTACGTGGCTCTCTGTCGATCGGCAACCCCGAGGATATCCTCTTCTGAGTCGACGACTCCACCCTACCCCACACGTGCTGCGCAATACCGATAAGCCCCCTCCCGGCGTGTACACGCGCACTGTAGTTGAACTTACTGGGACCAGGTGAACTTACTGGGGTTTGAGATTGGGACTAGGTGAACGTGACCAGGTGAACTTACTGGGACCAAGTGAACTTAAGAGTGAACGCAAAGGCTAGCGGCGTGTACGGATCAAAGCAGCTTAGATTGGCGGAGGTGAGAGCGACGAGCTCGAAGGAGAGTGGGGTGAGTGGATGTGAGCACGAGTGGGCTTACGCCGAACTTACTGGGGTTAGAGATTGGGACTAGGTGAACTTACTGGGACCAGGTGAACTTACTGGGGTTAGAGATTGGGACCAGGTGAACTTACTGGCGAACTTACTGGCCTGCACTACTGTAGGCCGTTTGGCGAATAGTAATTCTGGGGCCGCAGTACCCTACGTGTCCGTTCGCTAAGTATATAGTCGGTTTGTGGGAGTCAGTACTTTAGGTGCGTGTCCGTTGGCGAAGGATATAGTTGCTTTGTGGGAGTGAGTACTTTAGGTGCGTGTCCGTTGGCGAAGTATATAGTCGTTTTGTGGGAGTCGATACCTTTAGGTGCGTGTCCGTTGGCTAAGTATATAGTCGTTTTGTGGGAGTCGATACCTTTACGTGCGTGTTCGTCGGCGAAGTATATAGTCGTTTTGTGGGAGTCGATAGCTTTACGTGCGTGTCCGTTGGCGAAGTATATAGTCGTTTTGTGGGAGTCGATATCTTTACGTGCGTGTTCGTCGGCGAAGTATATAGTTGTTTTGTGGGAGTCAGTACTTTAGGTGCGTGTTCGTCGGCGAAGTATATAGTCGTTTTGTGGGAGTCAGTACTTTAGGTGCGTGTCCGTTGGCGAAGTATATAGTTGTTTTGTGGGAGTCGATACCCTTACGTGCGTGTTCGTCGGCGAAGTATATAGTCGTTTTGTGGGAGTTACGTAATAGTTTATCAGGGAGTGGTGCTGTAATAGTTACTTTTTCGAAAGTCGTGTAATAGTTTATCGGGAGTCAAATAGTTTTGAGAATCGGAGAGAACAAATTGGATGCTGTCCGTTAAGCTGACGCAGCCGTCCGTTAACGGATCAACTAGGTTCAGGCGTCGGTGTACAGGCCACTACCCTAACCCTCCGATCGCTAACCGCATGGTTGCGATGGAGGACGGCGCCTAACACGCTTGCTCCCTGCGGCGGCCCCTGCCGTCCCGGAGTGAGACGGTGCCTCCTCGCCTCCCGGGCTGGCCGGTTAGCACCCGGAAAGTCCGCGCCGGGATGGGGTGCGCTCGGTTGGGCAGAACGCGACGGACAGGTCGATTGTTCGTGGACCAACACGTCCGCGGCCTGCGACGCTCTTGCACGACCTCGCACAAGACCGCGCGCAGTGGCGGTCCGTCATCAACGAGTCCTCGTCCCTCGCCTCAGCCCCAACTGCGTGATTTTCCTCTGTGATTCCGGATCGGCTCCTGCATGTCCGGCCTGGCTCCCATGCTCGGGAGAGGTCTGAAGTTAGTTTAGTTAGTACAGGCCACTCAACACCACGTCAGTTTTTCTTTACGTCAACTTGCAGGCTCGCAACGGTCTTGGTTTGTGAGGCTCATGATTGTGGGCGACGGGAGGACTGGAAGCTCCAATCGTGGCCCGCGGCGTCTGGCTAGAGGACTGGAAGCGCCAGTCGTTCGTGGCCCCGACGAATGGGTCCTCGACGAGCACGTGCATGGCGACGGGTGTGGACACTGACGGCCAGAATGGCGAAGCTGCTGAGGTGATGACGACCATCTGTGTCAGGCTGCATCGCGACGGCGCCGATCGGTGATCCAAGTCCGCGTCACGAAACGAGCCAGCGACACGGTTGGCAACTCGGTGAAGTTTCACGGCGACGCCACGCGATTTTGTAAGCAGCTGGTTAGATGACCTTCGAAGACGTTCGCACGAGGCGCGCGACGACGGCCGCACCGATGTGTTCGAAACCCACGGCAATGTGGTGGCTTGTGTTGGGTTCTATATTTGATGACTCCGGTCGGGTGACGCGCCATGCAAGTGGCACGAATGTGGGCGCGCGCTCAACATTTCGCACGTCAACATCCCTCACTGACGTTCGGGCGCACAAACTTCTGTAAAGCCGCCTACGAAGACAACCGGCGGTTTGCAGATTGAGACGACGGGCCGATCAGACCAACACCGTGTGTTCCGCGACGAGCCCAAAGTGTGCCCCCGACCAACCATAAAGCCCAGCGCATTTGTTTCGTTGAAACCACCGTGACGGTGCGGCTGGTTGCCTATGGTTTACAATTTCATGCCACGTCAAAGGCAGCCTGAACAATTCAACGCCCGCACCGACACTGAAACGCAGCCACTGCCGCCCTGCTCCCTACTTCGCCAGCAAGAAGCGGTACCCCATAGAGCACCTCACCATCAAGGGATTTGTCGTCCCAGTCTCTAGGCCAACGCCTGCATCCGTACGCCCGGCCCCTTGCGGCGTTCTCTTGCGATGATCGTGCGTCTCGCGGGCGATTGCGCGTCGGCACCTGCACACCGCGCCCTCGAGCATTCGCTTCGCTGTTACTCCTTCGTATACTGTGACGACGTCTTAAATGTTTGTGTGAACACCGCGCCTTTTCTGTCGTTTAGGAGGGGTACACGCGACGAGCACGATGCGCTCCGACAAGAGTCCGATGATGCTCGGGCGAACTGCACAGTCCGCGTTTGTGTCCACCTTGGTGCTTTCTCGCATGACGTCAACGCACCGTAGTCAGTCTAACCTTTGAGTTACTCCTAAACCCTTGTGTAAAAAAAATGCAGGTTGGAGACGATGTGTCCATCGACGGAGATGATTCAGGTCACTCGAACCTGACGCAAGCGGAGATCGTGAAGCTTGCTATCGAAGAGGGCTGCCGTCCTTGCCAGGTCTTCGACCGCCTCAGAGGTGCGGGCTTTTGCGTCACGCGCAGCCGCTTGCGCACCCTGTTGCAAAAGCAAGGCTTCGAGGGGTACACCGGCATAAGCGATGACGATCTCGTCAAGGTGACCTGTCTGTCTCGTGTCGCAGACGACTCCCGCACATTGCGCAGGAAGTCTGCGACATCTTAGAGCAGCAGCATGGCCGCATCGGTGGCACTGTGGCTGCTGGGGCTCTACGTGCGCGAGGAATCATCGTCCAGCGTCGGCGGCTGCGTGCTGCATTGCACCGAGCCCGCGACTTTTCGGCGAACACGCCGACCGCGACACGAAGGCCGACGTACTTCAACGGCGTGGCGCCCGACTTCGTGTGGTGCCTGGACTCGAACTGCAAGCTCGCCAAATTCCGTATCTACTTCCACGCCGTCATCGACGGCTTCTCGCGCTTATGCAAGTTCCACTACGCCACGGTGCGGCTGGACTCGGGCACCCTCTTTCAAGGGTTCCTCAAAGAGCTCCTGCTGCTTGGACATGTCCCTCACCACCTTCGGCTCGATCGGCACAGGGGCTGGTACGGCATCGAGGATTTCATGTGGGCACTCATGGGCGAGCGCGACCCAGACCTCGTGCCGGTCGGCAACGGCGAGTATGTGCTCGTGGACACAGTCCAGCACGGCAAGTCGACGCATAATACGCCCGTCGAGATCCAGTGAGGCCAGTGTTCTGAATGGAAATTTGCTGCTGCGATGAAGAATAGTGCTAATGTTGAGATAAGGGTTCGCGCAGGTGGCGGTTCCTGAACGAGACCACGGCGAAGTGGTACAACGAGTTCTGTCGCCTGCAGCGCGACGGGCTCCTCGCGCATGAGAATGACCCCGACTTCGACGTGGACATCTGGTGCCTCCACCGTGTATACTTGGGGCCATTGTGCGAGAACGTCAGTGAGCACTACCGCGCCCTCAACTTTCGACCGCGGCGATGCTCTAGCCGCAATCCGTTCTACGTTTCGGGTTCGCCGGTTGATGTGTATCGGAAACATCCGACCGTCCGCGAGAACTTCGATATCCACCGTATTGATGCGGTACTCCTAGACCTTGAGGACAACATACACATCGAGCCAGCCCCGGCCGAGGGCTACGAGCGCTCCCCTCTGGAAGGAACACGCTGGGAGGGACGCCTCGAAGGCGCTGTCGCTACTGTACGTGCGTCTAGGGAATATTCCTTGCGCACCAAGTACCTCTTACCACGAATGGTTGTCCACGAGTTTCTCGACGCCGACTAATGCTAATTCACGTGAATCAGCCCCATGGCACGAATCTCGGCCGCGGTCGACAGCATTTGGTCGACTGATTGGCTGGGTAAGCTCGGTAAGCTAGGAATGTGTCGACTGTTTTGCGCACGTGTTCCAACAGGGGAGCTAGAGCCTAGCAAGAAAGTGTGGACGGGGGATGTGGCGAAGGTGTTCCTTGATCCCCGAGTTTCACTATTCAGGGAGGGTGCTGATCTTGGTGTTGATTTCCTCGCGGATGCCGGCGTCGACGTCGCATCGAGTATCTCGTTCCTCAGCTTCGAGGCGCTACGAATGCGCTCGTGTCGCGCATCCTTTTTTGCAGGCGCGCCGCAGTAACGGCTATCGAGGCGCGCAAAGACGGTCACACGCTCGTTCGCCTTGTGAGAAATGGGGACAAGGGATGCGGAGGGTGTCGCAAGCGTGCTGTCGTACATCTTTTCCTGAGTTGTCTCAATGTTCGAAAACTTTGACAAGTTCTCGACCACGAGAGCTTTGAGGATGCCGGTCCTCGAGGTCGTTGGTGAGAAGGAGGTGCTCGGCGACGGCTCGCATCATCACATTCCCGCGGCGAGTGTGAGCCCCATATTCTCGGACCGGCACGTGGAAAATCCGCGTCAGGATAGCGCACTCGTGTGCTTCTCTTTCGTGCCCATCGTACGTGTGCCCGTGCGACGAGACTTGGTTAATGCTGCGCAGGTCGGACATGCCCATGAGCTCGCCAGTATTACTATCAGGGTTCAACATTTTCTTCATCTTGAGGCGGGCCTCCACCATGTCTTCGACGGCAACCTCGACTACGACTGGGCTCAGGTGATTATCCCTCAGATGCCCAACACGACGGGTGAACACAACAACCCTGGACACGACACGGACGGTAACGCCGAATCCGGTGGCGAGGCTGACGATAAGGAGCCCCTTAAGCCGCTTGCCGCCGACATCCAACGACTAAGCCTCACTCTGGTCGTATGTCGCAGCCTCGTACTCAGCCACTCAAATCGAGTTCACTCCACATGTCAGCCTCGAACACACACTCCCTACTACCGTGTCGTAGACGGTCAAAATGGCGCGAGACTCTTGCAAAAGAATGTTTGCATATACGCAAGTGCCGCAATGACTAGCACAATGTTGTTGCGAGTGGCTTCGGGTGCGGACACAATGCAGGCGCATATGTGACGCGGAATGTCCCTTACCCTGATCGCCGACCGCATGGTTGCGATGGAGGACGGTGCCTCCTGAACCTGCGCCTTGCGAGGGCATCCGTCCCCCCGGCGTAGGTTGGCGCCTGTTCGCCGCCCGAGCGGGCCGGTTGGAAGCCGGACGTTCGCGGTGGGACGGGATATGGCCGGGGGACGCTGAAGGAAGCGTTAACAGCGAGATGGTTGTCAGTCACATCGCGGTCTCCGCGTCGCATGGCGATTGATTGTCACTCTCCGCCGACCGACCTTTCGGCGCTCCTCGTCTACAGGCCCGTGATTCCGGACTGGCTCCTGTCGGTCCGGTCTGGCTCCCATGCTCGGGAGAGGTCTGAAGTTAGTTAGTTAGATCCGTTAACGGACCGGCTGCGTCAGCTTAACGGACAGCATCCAATTTGTTCTCTCCGATTCTCAAAACTATTTGACTCCCGATAAACTATTACACGACTTTCGAAAAAGTAACTATTACAGCACCACTCCCCGATAAACTATTACGTAACTCCCACAAAACGACTATATACTTCGCCGACGAACACGCACGTAAGGGTATCGACTCCCACAAAACGACTATATACTTCCCCGACGAACACGCACGTAAGGGTATCGACTCCCACAAAACAACTATATACTTGGCAAACGCACACGCACCTCAAGTACTGACTCCCACAAAACAACTATATACTTCGCCGACGAACACGCACGTAAAGGTATCGACTCCCACAAAACGACTATATACTTCGCCAACGGACACGCACGTAAAGCTATCGACTCTCACAAAACGACTATATACTTCGCCGACGAACACGCACGTAAAGGTATCGACTCCCACAAAACGACTATATACTTAGCCAACGGACACGCACCTAAAGGTATCGACTCCCACAAAACGACTATATACTTCGCCAACGGACACGCACCTAAAGTACTCACTCCCACAAAGCAACTATATCCTTCGCCAACGGACACGCACCTAAAGTACTGACTCCCACAAACCGACTATATACTTAGCGAACGGACACGTAGGGTACTGCGGCCCCAGAATTACTATTCGCCAAATGGTCTACAGTACTGCACTTGTCCTAACTACTAATCGACAGATGTTTGTCTGTCTGTCTGTTTGTCTGTTTTAAAAAAAAACAAGTGCAGGCCAGTAAGTTCACCTAGCTCACACCAACTCCTTTGAGCTCGTCGCTCTCGCCTCCGCCAATCTAAGGCGCTTCGATCCGCACACGCCGATAACCTTTGAGTTTGCTCTAAAAACCCTTTACTCTAAAAAACCCAGTAAGATCACCTGCTCCAACCCCAGTAAGTTCACCTGGTCCCAGTAAGTTCACCTACAGTGCGCGTGTACACGCCGGGAGGGGGCTTATCGGTATTGCGCAGCACGTGTGGGGTAGGGTGGAGTCGTCGACTCAGAAGAGGATATCCTCGGGGTTGCCGATCGACAGAGAGCCACGTAGAGCTGGACGTGGCAGAAGACGGGCTTCGCCAAGAGGACGCCGACCTCGCGGGGCGTCTGGCCCTGGCTCTTGGTGATCGTTTGGCGTCGGCGGGCCTTACGGGATACAGGTTGGAGGAGCCTCGGTGACAACGACACGATCGATCATGTATCTGGTACCGTTGCAGTGGCCGTGCGACGGGTCGAGGTTGCGAAGACTTTAAGCTCGCGATCAAAGTCAGCATGCCGTTGGTTGTCAGGGAGTTCAAAACTCGACTCTTGAGAGCGAGGCGTCGTCTTCCGACCCAGCCTAGTCAGCCGAAAAGAACTCCGACGCCTCGTCTCCGGGAAAAAGGCCGCGGTCATACGCGCGTTGTCAGCATCGACAACATCGTTTCGACGGGGCGTGAGAATGGCGCGCTGAAAGAGCCGCCGCGGGTCGTGGAAATAGTCTGCGAGGTCGCCGTAGACGGCTTGGAGGATCACTGTCTGTGGCTCGCGCGCCTACCTGATCCTTACTCTCGCGCCTACCTGATCCTTACCCTAAATCGAGGGACAAACAAACAGACAAACAGACAGACAGACAGACAGACAGACAAACATCTGTCGATTAGTAGTTAGGATGTCCCTCGATTTAGGGTAAGGATCAGGTCCAAGCCGATAAGGCGACCTCGCAGACTATTTCCACGACCCGCGGCGGCTCTTTCAGCGCGCTCTCACGCCCCGTCGAAACGATGCTGTCGATGCTGACAACGCGCGCATGACCGCGGCCTTTTTTTCCCGGAGACGAGGCGTCGGAGTTCTTTTCGGCTGACTAGGCTGGGTCGGAAGACGACGCCTCGCTCTTTACAGTAGAGTTTTCAACTCCCTGACAACCAACGGGATGCTGACTTTGAGCGCGAGCTTAAGGTCTTCGAAACCTCGACCCGTCGCACGGCCACTGCAACGGTACCAGATACATGATCGATCGTGTCGTTGTCACCGAGGCTCCTCCAACCTGTATCCCTTAAGGCCCGCCTACGCCAAACGATCAACAAACTTACTGGGACCACGTGAACTTACTGGGGTTTGAGATTGGGACTAGGTGAACTGAGTGACCAGGTGAAACTGGGACCAGGTGAACATACTGGGGTTTTAGAGCAAAGGGTTTTTAGAGTAAACTCACTCAAAGGTTGGCGGCGCGTGCGGATCGAAGCAGCTTAGATTGGCGGAGGCGAGAGCGACGAGCTCAAAGGAGTTCGAGCTCAAAGGAGTTGGTGTGAGCTAGGTGAACTTACTGACCAAGTGAACTTATATGAAACTTACTGAGACCAGGTGAGCTTACTGGGGTTAGAGATTGGGACTAGGTGAACTTACTGGCCTGCACTTGTAGTACAAGTGCAGGCCAGTAAGTGAGAAACCTACATTTGGGACTTTACAGCATTGTAGGCTGAACGTCAATTAAGCGAAACGCGGCATGTATTGTTAGATTTAGGCGGAGGTTTGGGGGGAGTGTTAGGGGATACTGTGAATGACGTCATCCATCCATCCGACCCTATACATTATACCGGAAATCTACATTTTCGTTTGCACACCTTTGTAGCTTTGGCTACAAGTGAACTTCACGCGAACTTCCACATCTTTTACGTCATCTTCGATGCGGCCCTCCCCCTTCGGCACGGAGACCGTTGGGCCGCGAAAGATCGCATTGCTTCAACACTGCGTCGACGTCAGTGCTTTGCTCGCAGACGTCACTACCAGACGACCCCCCCGATTCCTTCTCCCCGTTTCTAGGACTTCTCGACGAAGGCGAGGACTGAGGAGAGCTGTGGTGTGGTGCACGACATCATTCGACGGATGGGAAGGAAGGCGCGTCGTCAGGAAACCCAAGGCCGCGCCGTCCTCATACAAGTCCCCAAGACGTGTGAAAGTCTTGTGGCCGCGGCGCTGAGTGGACGCAGCATCGGGCTTTACCCTCCCGAGTTTGTGAAAAAAATCTTGGGGAGGGAGCACCTCATCTCGCTATGCAACTTGGTCTTCCGGCACGCGAACTTCGTGAACGTCGACCTCCGCGATGTCATCAGCGCTGTAGTCGGCGAAGCCTTCCACTGGCACGTTAATGTGGAACGACCTACGACTGACGTTGCAGATGGCGCAACTCCGGTGTCAAGGTCGCCGGGTGTTTTTATCACGTCGTTGAACGGGACGAGTGAGTTCCCGACGTGGGCATCTTCTGTGCTTAATGAGAAAGCCGACTTTTGGTCTCGAGCCACGGTCCCCGCTTCATCAGTTAACGCTGAACCTCGTCCAGACGACCGACCTCAACCTCGATCGTTTCATGTCAAACGACTCGCGTCGATGACGCAGTGGACGTCCGTGCACGAGCACGAACTGCGTGGCGGGATTCGTGGTGCCGTGATTGCGGAATTTGTGAAGGGAAGCTACGACCAATACTGGGCCGATCCTGTAGCTGATTGGGACCGTAAGTTCGTGATCGACGCATCGTTTGCGATAGGCTGCATACTTTGTGGTACCCTTCGATTTGTGCAGAATGGAGGCCACCTCGATGTGGATCGACTGATACGTCCGGACGAGCGGCCCGCTGCTTCCATTGGATATGGTCCATTTGCATCCCACCGAGGTGCACACGGTCACTCCGACTTTGAGACAAGTAGCACCACGCATGACGAGAGAAGTACCTCCGGGATTTTTCAACCGTATGGACATTGTTCTGGGATTTCTCAACCGCCGTCTGAGCATTGTTATCTCATCTCAAATCGAAGCGACGCTGCGCTCTCGGATTTATGGGTCGAGTTTAAGGCAAAGGCGTCAAACATCATGGCGGAAGTCACTCGATTTCCGAATAAAGACCAGGCTCTCTCCGCTGTGATTAACGAGTATTTGAACAAAGCATCATCGACACTTTTGGGAGATTGTCGCGATTTTTGTAATGGCATGACTCACGCGACTCACGCGGACCCTCTCTTGGGAATTAGAGTCCGGAATATGGAAAAGAATATCGAATATGTGGAAAAGAATATCGAGGAAATGAAGTTGCTTACGCAGGAACTCATGTCCAAAATTGGAAGAGATCGAGCACAGCAAGGAGAAACGCGCAAGATGGCGGAATGCAACCCCGGTGATAGTGCAATTCGTGATTTTTTTATGAGCTCGATTGGCTCTCCCGGAAACGAGGAAGGACACCCAGATGAGAACAAAGACGAGCGCATGTCGCCGATTAGCCCGCGATCGGGGTGCTCACCCCCACCAGAAGACGATGAGCCTTTCGAATACGACGATCCTTGCAAGAAATTTGTCGTTGACGAAGGAACCAAAGCCTGGATCCGCAAGATTTGGCACACAGACACAATCCTGAAAGACATCCGTCGACATGATCGAACGGCGGAACACCATGTTTTTTGTGCAGCTCGCCAAAGCGTATTATGCAATGACGACAATAAGAGAGTTCTTTACGACGAGCTCTTAAGGTGGGCTGCCCAGGTTGTCTGCGGAATACGAGAACCCTCTACCGATTTAACGCAGGCTCACGTCGCACTTGCAATTGAAATCAAACAAGCCACGATTCGCGAGGGGAAAAAGGCATGGGCACCCTAGGAGGCTGAAAGGGTACAGTCACGCGAGGGTGTTTAATGAATGCAAGCGCACGGACATGCTGGGGGCAGTGTATCCCTCCAGCTTTCCTATTTCGCGTCCCCATCTTGCTCTTTCTTTGTCTTGCCCTCTCTCTGCGCCCTTCTTTATTGTCCCCACTTTTTCTCTCGCTCCGCCCATATCCCTGTTCCTGTCTCACACCTTTTCTCCCCCTTGTTGCTCCTTCTTGGCCCCGGCCCGCTTGTCATTTTTTTATTTCCCCTGCGTTCATCCATTCTGCCTTAGCAGAATGGAGTTCATCCATTCTGCCTCAGCAGAATGGAGTTGCTTACCAATAGTAATAATATATGCTCGTCAATGTCACGATTAAGGGGCGCCTTTCACTTCGGCCCCTCATTCATTCTCGAACGGGCCTCGACGATTTTTGTTTTCTGAGGAAAATCCGCCCAATCCGCTCGCGGTGCCTCCAATATTTAGCAGACGTGCCACACGAGGTACGAAGGGAAAGTGAGCTGGGTGCCACCGTCACACGTGCGACCATTGTGCTCCTCTCGAGGGGGAACTAACGCAGAGCGAGATTTTAGGAGTGCATGCGAGCTAGTTTTTTAATGAGTAATTAAAAAGTCGACAAGTGCAGGCCAGTAAGTTCACCTACTCCCAATCTCTAACCCTAGTAAGTTCAGGTCTGGTCCCACTAAGTTGACCTGGTCAGTTAGTTCACTTAGTCCCAATCTCTATCCCGGCGTAAACCCACTCGTGCTCACGCCCACTCACCCCACTCTCCTTTGAGCTCGTCGCTCTCACCTCCGCTAATCCAATTTGATTTGATCCGCACGCGCCGCCAGCTTTTGAGTTTGAGTTGTCAAAAAACTCCAGTAAGCTCACCTGGTCTAAGTAAGTTCACCTGGTCACTCACTTCACCTAGTCCCAATGTCTAGACCCAGTAAGTTCACCTGGCCCCAGTAAGTTCACCTACAGTGCGCGTGTAGACGCCGGGAGGGGGCTTATCGGTATTGCGCAGCACGTGTGGGGTAGGGTGGAGTCGTCGACTCAGAAGAGGATATCCTCGGGGTTGCCGATCGACAGAGAGCCACGTAGAGCTGGACGTGGCAGAAGACGGGCTTCGCCAAGAGGACGCCGACCTCGCGGGGCGTCTGGCCCTGGCTCTTGGTGATCGTTTGGCGTCGGCGGGCCTTACGGGATACAGGTTGGAGGAGCCTCGGTGACAACGACACGATCGATCATGTATCTGGTACCGTTGCAGTGGCCGTGCGACGGGTCGAGGTTGCGAAGACTTTAAGCTCGCGATCAAAGTCAGCATGCCGTTGGTTGTTGGGGAGTTCAAAACTCGACTGTAAAGAGCGAGGCGTCGTCTTCCGACCCAGCCTAGTCAGCCGAAAAGAACTCCGACGCCTCGTCTCCGGGAAAAAAAGGCCGCGGTCATGCGCGCGTTGTCAGCATCGACAACATCGTTTCGACGGGGCGTGAGAATGGCGCGCTGAAAGAGCCGCCGCGGGTCGTGGAAATAGTCTGCGAGGTCGCCGTAGACGGCTTGGAGGATCACTGTCTGGCTCTCGCGCCTACCTGATCCTTACTCTCGCGCCTATCTGATCCTTACCCTAAATCGAGGGACAGACAAACAGACAAACAGACAAACAGACAAACATCTGTCGATTAGTAGTTAGGACTGCTACGAGGGTTTCGTTTCTAATATGTAGTTAAAAGAGAAGCCACGATGTTCTCGCGTCGAAGGAAATGGATACAGCGCTCTGGCCCCGCGCGGCCGAGTTGGTGCCCTCTCGCAGACGAACTCACCCACGAGATGAGGTGCATCGCGCGTGCCTTGGCAGGTTGAGCTCAGAAGTGTGTTTGTTTGCTGTCGTGCGAGATTGTCTTGATTGGCCGACACGCAGCGCACCATCCTCGTGCACTTTTTTGCCGCTTTCTTCCTTCGTTCCGAGGGGGTCCATCAACCTACGTCCGTCGGTTGGGCACGTGGCCTGATGGAATTTGATTCTCGGGCTCAAGATCGATTACAGCGCGAAGCCACTGTCATCAACGAGCTCAGAAACAAAAAATCAACGGGAAACATTACCACATCGGAGAGGATCGTCCTAGTGAACAAAGAGCTCGGGCTGGCCGCGCGCGCCCAGAGCCGCCAGGGCACGCACAAGCTCGTCGAGATACTGTCAGCATGCACCAGCAGCAATGTCGACGTTATCCGTACCTCCGCGCCCGCTGCGTCTCCAACAGCTTTTGGTGTACTGGAGCACGACGCACCGAGAGAGAGCGTTTCGGCAGGAGACCCCGACCTCCACGACCCGGGGTCGTTGGTGCGCTTGGTCGTTTGGGCCAAAAAGCTACTTCCATGCGTCGCGCTCGATGAAGACGACTGGCCATCGCTTCCGCGACGTGGCAAGAAACATGTGTGTGTAGCCTGGCTGGAAACGAAAGGCGATGTCGGGTTGACGTACGAAGGGAAAGTGAGCTGGGTGCCACCGTCACACGTGCGTCCCAATGATGTCGCCGGGGGAGGATCGCACGAACGATTGGAACCGTTTCGCCTATTTTGGTTTCGCGAGGTAGGAGTTCGCATGGTGCACGACATCTGGAAAAGCCTCACCCCGCACACGCTGCTGGCAACGTGGAGTCATCCTCCTGAACTCGCAACGTCGTTGGACTTTGTGACCTGGGCCGTGTACACGCTCCGTCTTGACATGCCGACGTCAACGGCCTGGGACGCCGCCGTAAGCAAATTGCGGGTTTCGACGTCGATATTCGCCCTTAAACAAGGGCTTGACGACCTCACGCAGTTTGCCCGTGCTCGCCGCGCCATCCGCGGTGATACCGCCGTCCGAATCGACTTCCCCGAGCCTTTGTGGCTTTGTGATTTGGAACACCCCGTCCTGTCCTCGTCGGCGTTGGACGAGTCGTGGTGGTGTTCGTCGCAACGCAAAAAGCCCTTGCGCGAAAGGGACTTTGCACTTCGCATGGTTCTGCTCGCCGAAAATACTCTCGGCGTTGGGCACAAAGACTCCCGGCGAAACATCTGCCTCTACGAGCAGTCCTTGGGCGTCAAAGCCGTCGTTTCGCAGTTGGCCAACATGGCACCATCGAGCCGCCCGAGGGTACTTTTCAGCAACGCGTTGCTGTTGCGACCCGAAAAAAAACGTGTCGTTGCACACCTAGCGTGTTCAGACACGCTATCGGGTCGAACTCGTCGACAGGCTGTTCGCATAGCTGCCCCCACGGCATCTTCGCGGCCACCGGCACGGATAACGACCGACCAGATGACGACATACGCTGCCGCGCACGTTGCCTCACAGAACGTCCAGGATCTTTTCTCAACGCCGACGCGCATCTTGGAGCCACCAACATCGAAGGCGCGGTTGCGATCGTCAACGAGGTCCTGGCAGCCAAACCTTTGCCTCAAGGTGATGACTTGACCAAAGCGAGGAGCATAATCGCGAGCTGCAACCTCTTGCCCCAAGCATCTGCGAAACAAGGTCGAAGGCAACGGGTGTCATACAAAGCGCCGACCCCGGACCAAGCTGCTGCTCTTCTTGGAGTGCGGCTCAATGACGATGCCACCTCACCGACTTCTTGGATGAGGCAAGATCGAACTCTCGCAATGCCGAGCGAGATCGAGTACAAACTGCTCGGAAGATCGTTCTCCCCTGTGATGATCGAGGCTGCCATGTGCGACTGGCTCGACCCGTGTTCACCCGCGGCATTATGTCGAGGACGGGCGCGGCCCTTGTGGTCGTTATTCTGCGGCATTGGCAACGAACTCCCTCCGCTGGCCGACGCCGGCGTGGCACTCTCGCGCATTTATGCCGTAGACAGCTCGGAGTATGCGCTCAGAACGTTCGGTGCGCCTGGTTCTTTGCATGACGTAACCTGGCCCATGTGTGCGGTACCTCGCAGCGCGCCAGGCTCAAAAATCTTTTCCCAGCGTCCCACTTGAACTTTCTGGTGACATCGGCGATCCATCGTGTCGCATCGACTGGAGTGATGACGCTATTGCTGCGCGCGTTGCGCATGAAGGCGTTCCGGTCATAATTGCAGGCTGGCCCTGCAATGGCAACGCAGGCGCGAACAGGAAGGCGCATGACCACGACCCACTGGAAAATGTGGAGAGCGCCACGCTGCTCGTGCTCGTCCGCATCGTCCACGCGGTGAAGCGGGTTCTCAACACGCTCTAAGAGTTCTCGCCATATTCGAGGATCGATGAGCATACGTCGAAAGAACTAGTCCCTTGCTTTAAAGCTGATTTGGGTGGAGTTTTTGGTGTTGGCGGCAGGGCGAAACAACACGAGGTGTGCCGCGGGGATTCACGCTGTCAGACAACACACTTTTTTGAACTTACAAACGAGTGGAACCGTCGTGTGATAGCTACCATGCATCCAACGTCGCCTGGGTCAGAGAGAGAGTGGGGGGGGGGGGTGGAAGAGAGATAACGAGCTTCTCAAACAAAAGGAATTGGCCGCACAGGGGCACCGTCGATAAGCAGACTCTTCAAGATCACGCATCTTCGTGATCATTCTCATGATCCTGAAGAGCCCGGAGAACAGCAGTCGTGGCACCATTGGTATCAAAGACCAACGCAGACTCGCATTCAACGCGAGTGGCGATGTCGTCTTGGAAATGGTCCACAAGGACATTTTTGTCCCAACGGAAGAGAATATCGAGTGCACGGGGTCGTTCATATTTCGCGATGAAAAATCTTGCAAACTTGACCTTGAAGCCTCCCAGGCGCCCTTCGGCCTTCGCGAGAAATTTTTTAACCCCATGCGGGGCGTGAACAACTACATAGTCACATCTGAAGCAGCTCAACTCGCCATTCCACTTGACGGCATTCTCTTCTGGGTCTGCGCACAAAATGCACGTCAGTTGCCATAAACATCAAAAGCGCTCACTGTGGTGGATCCCAGTCGACTTATCGTCCTCTATAACAAGAGGATTGTCGGCATTTGAGCCAACGAGCGCGCGGTCTTCTTCTTTCGCAGCGGCGTCAGCGTAGTCGTTTCCAGGGCCGTGGCTGCGGTCACCCACGTCATCAGTCTTCGAGATCAGGGCGTTGTCGACGTCTTCGTCGCTGTCGTCCTCAATCACAACAGGATGGTCCGCGCTAGCGCCGACAACCCCGTCTCTCGCTGCAAGTATGTCTGCTTTGTGAGCGGCACCGCGGTCATCGCCGTGCCCTACGGAGGCATCCAAGACCTCGAAGTCGTCGAAGTTTTCGCAGCCGTCGACCTCGTGATACTGCGCCGAGTATTACACGCCACCGATAGACTTTCTTTATTCCCACTTGCCTTTCGCTTAGGAGGCGAATCAGGATTGAAGTGCGCGATGTCGGACACTTCGGCCCGAAGCAAGCGCGCGTCGCCCGTGAGCTCAAAGCCTTGCCGCGCAAGGTGCTGTCGTGCGGACACACGACGTTCTATGAACGTCTTCAAGTCGGCGTCGAAGTTGGGCATGAAGAAGGAGCACCGCCTGGGACGAGCTGCACACCTGTGCCAAGGCATGTTGTGCTTTGCACTCGGAGCACGCCACTCACTTGGCACAAATGATGCCGTTGTAGATGAAATCGTTATTCACTCGAAACGTGGCCGAGGACTTGTTGCAGAAGCAAAGGCGCCCTTCTTTGACCCAACGACGGTGCTGCTCTGGAAGCGTCCACCCCAAGTCCGTCGCCTCTGCGAGCTTAAACTTGTACTTGCATTGGGAGCGAGCAATCTTGCCACAGCCCTTTAGCCACACAATACTTCCGGCGTGGTCAACCTTGGGGTAGAGCTTGAGTTGGCACCTGCACGCGCACCGACCGCGAGCGAAGTGCCCAAGGAGGACCTTCTCGAGGCCGATCACTTTTTCGGGTCCGGAAATGCCCCACCTCGAGGTCAACACGAAGAGGCCCTCAAGATTCGCGTACGTATCGAAGGTTGAGTCGCGGGCCGACCCCATAGAGATTGGAAGTCGTCGAGAGAGGACGCGGCGGCGGCAAGGGGAGGACGTCGAACGTCGCGCCAGAGGATGTCGTCGACGACTGCAACGAACTTGAAGAATCAATTATTCGAAATGATGGTGCGAGATCCGTCGAGGGTTATTGTCTGTGAACAAAGATCTAGGAGTCCTGTGACGACGCTGACGGCCATGCATCGCGCTCGCGACGCCGCCGGATGGCCTCAACAAGCCGCAAGTGCGGCCGCGCGTGATGTCATCATGTCTCAGATTAAGAAAATGTTTTTCGGACGTGAGCGTCTTGATAGCCCCGCCGCCGCCCGCCGGAGCGAAAACCACGCGAGATGTTGGTCGTTACCATTGAGTGGCGCGGTCGACTCGAGGTCGCGTGCGTTCACAGATCGAGTGCGTTCGCACGTGGGCGTTGCCATCCGCACACTCCGTGTTCTCCACTTCTTGATCCGCTAGGAGTACTCGCCTCGGCTCCCCGAAAACGACCTCTACGTCCCACTCCACACAAAGCGTGACCAAACAGGACTCTTGCGACATGCGAATGTGCGACATACGATAGGATGTCGTACGTATTTGTTGTCGACTTGCGCGCACAGCATGCCCCGTATGCAGATCTCAAGACCCAAGATGGTGACGAGACCAGGGGAATGGAAGCGAAATATCGCTCGAGACAGGAAAAAAAAAAAGTGGTGATGGGAGAGGCGGGGGGTCGTCTTCTTCGGCCGTCGAAAGGGCGTCATCATTGTCGCCCCCCCCCAATTCGTAGAGATTGTGCGGTGGTCGTGGAGGCCCGTGTCCGAAGCGACAATCGTAGTGACGGGAACATTCGGTTTACCATTTGAGGGCCTCGGTAACCGTGTTATCGAGGGTCCTGAGCATGTTCTCGAAGTCATCGCCTCGATCCGACATCTTGGCTTCGACGTGCTTTGGCGTTTTCGTCGACTTCCGGCGCGAGGTCTTGACAACTTCGAACGAGGCGATGAAGCCCACGGTCAGTCCGACGACCTTATGCACGGGGATACCATCAACCTTGACTTTCGTAGTCTGCCACGCCGCGAACGGCTGGATGGAGACGGGCGTTCCTTCAGTCCAGCCTTTTTCTCCAAGAGCTGTGCGATCAAGAGATGGCGTCGCAAATTCGATGCAGAGCGGGCTGGCGACGTCGAACGTGAAGATGCCTCGGACGTTGGTCCCGAGGAGGAAGAAGCGAAGAGCATACTTGGGGTCTTCTAGGCCCCAGGATAGGTTGAGCCCCATGTCCACTTTCGTGGACGGGTCGTTCCCGGGGCGCATGAACTGGTGTCCCTCGAGAATCATCTCGATGAACGACCCGTCCCCCGACACCCAGAAGTTCTTCTGGGCGTCGGCTTCGGGAAAATGTTCATGTAGAAGGAGACAGCCGACGCCACACGGCGTGTAATTGTCGCCGCGACACTCCTTGGTGTCGAACGACGGGAAGTGGTGCACGAAATCGCGAACGGCGGCGCGCGCAGAACCTGAAACATGAGCAGTCAATAAGTGCGCGTAAAACCAGAGCGCACCGATAAGCGTCGCATGACTTCCATCCGGCGTGGTCATGGTTTTGCACCATGGGAAGAAGTTGGTCACGTCGGGGATGCTCGACGAACCGCCAGTGAGTATCATGTTGCAGGGCTCCTCCTTCGGGCCTTGGACTAGAAACGTGGCATAATCACATGCCCGTTTACCCAGGCGAGGGTCTTTAAAACCGAGATTTAGAAAAAATCTCTTCCGTTCCTTGTACGTGTCGATGGCCCTCTCTGCCGTTTGACTTATGAGACGCCATAGCACCGTGCGCTCGTGCACAAATAGTTCCGAGAGGTCCGACCACGTGAACTCGACGCGAGCTTGGTGGTGCCGGTCGCAGTAGACGTCGAACGGCAGCGGTTTCGTATTTACCCCATCCCTGAGGTCCCGGACTTTCTTCGGGAACACGGCACACTTCCAGCACTCTACTTTGTCGGCATTCAGCGAAACAAAATCCTCTTGGGTTGGAAGGCCACAAGTCTTTAACTTGTCGAGATGACGCAGCTTGTTGTAGGCCATCTGGAGGATGCGCCAGTTATACAGCTGGCCGCCGACACTCGTGGTAGATACCGAGGCCAGGGCTTCGTAGTCGACGATGAAGCCATAAAAATTGGGATCATCGCGCACGTTGATGAGGAAGGCTGTCACACTAGTCTGTCCCGCCCCGTTTTCGATTATCACGATGACGTGCGAGACAACCGGTGCCTTGTTTTGTCGTACTTGTTTCGAAATTTGCCCAAACATCTCATGAGCAAGGTGGAGCTCGAGGACGGAACGAGCTCCTGCGTGTCCCTCGGGAACGGGGACGAGGACATGAGGACTCCGAAATGCGAGTTGAACCGTCGCCACCCACTCGGGGAGATGGAGGGCATAGGACTCTGGGTACCCAGAAATGACAAGCGCATGTTCCGGATCCTCTGTCATGTTGGAGATGTACTCGTTCACATTCGTGAGTTCGATCGCGCTGATTAACTCGGGGTGGCAGAACAAAAAGCCGCTGTTGTAGACGAATTTGAAGACGAACACCGTCTTGCACACATCGTAAAAGTCCATGAGGGCAAGCTTGTAGAGGGGGTCTTCGCAGTCGCGTATATTGCTTTCCCTCTGGTGCATGGAAATTGGCTTCCCATAATGGTCTAGTAACCAATTGAGGTTCAAGAGCGTACGTTCAAGGTTGTTGCGGTCGAATCGATCGTCGAACATGTAAGCCTCGTGGTTGGGTATCAGGGTGACGTCCTCCGAAGGAAGGCACGTCCTTATGTACTGAAGAACGAGGTCTGCTTCGCACAGCCGTCGCCCGTGCATCAGTTTGGCGCTCGGGACGTGAGAAACCGCCGGGTTTTTCTCGCAACCAAAGTCAACCCCGGGGGTCGTTCTTGAAAAATTGATGGACGACCGTATCGTCGAATCATAATCCGACTTGAAGTTCACGGAGGTGAGCTCCGATTTTCCATCCCGAGACCCGTAGATGGCGGCACAAGTGTGGCAAGTGGAGACATCGATGACGAGCATGTTCTTGTTCAAGGTGCCAATTCTCCCCTCTTTCAGGAGGACTTGAGCCTTTTCCGTCGCCATAAAGGTGGTGGTCACGAGATGTGCGAGAGCAAGTGGAAAGGCCTTTTCATGGTCACGGGCCTTTTGGCGAGCTACCTCGGCAATAGAGCTCATGGGAAGCGCGCAAATTTGACCTTGGAGAAGATTGCCGTTATAGACGTGGTCCGTGACGAGACGATCGGCGATGTCTTCGGGTAACTTGCCCCGCTTCCAATGGTCAGGTTTGTCCTTCGACGATTCGAGGAAAACGGCCACGGAATCGAGGACACGCGATCTGTTGTCCTCAACGCCATCCTCGCACGAGTCCGAGGGGAATTGGGGAGTAGTCTCTGGCGGCCAACAATCCTCGCCTTCGTTCAAGCTCGGCACAGCATAAGGTTCGTCTTTGAGGTCCGCGGTCACACGATGCTTTGCACCTATTTTCCGAGACTTCTTGAGCTTCTTCCGCGCCACTGGCTCCTCCCCTGACTCCTCCGCTGGCTCCTCCGCTGGCTCCTCCGCTGGCGCCAAAACGGCCGAAGGAGGGTCGACACGACCCCCCTCGCCTTCGGGTGTCGATGATGGCTCGTTGCCCCGGCGCACTTTTGCGCTACCTCTCGTAACCATGTGCATCTTGCTCATCACGCTTCGTCGCACTAACAATGAGTATTCAAATTATTTCGAGTCCCATGACAAAGATACATTGGATCTTGGACACAAAAAAAAAAAAAAAAAATTAGTTCTGCGCGATTTAATGGGTGTTTAGATCTAGGACTCAATTTCCAACTCCGCGTCGACATGGCGGCGCGGAGGTCGACGGTTTCTTTGTCGTCGAGGGTCCATCGCTCGACGGTCCATCGCGCCGCGGTTTCCGCGGTCCGCCTACGACTGCTGAGGGTTCCGCTCCGCGCGCCCGCCCTGCGGTTGCAATTGTGATTTCGAGTCTTATGTATGCACAGGTGAAAACTCGTTGGGGATCTAGGAGGACCGCAATTTGGAACAATGGCGCGTGACTCGTGTGGCTCGTGGCTACCTCGAGGCAAGGGCGATGGCTGCTGGGAGAAGAGAGGGCTCCCAAAGTCGCAACAGTGGCCGAGAGGATGGGAAGCAGCAACACGTTCGCCGGGCGCGCTACGCCAGAGGCAAGCTTTGAGCGAATGGGTTGTGTCGTCTGCCCGAAGACAAAATGCGGCGGTGAATCGTACAGCAGAGGAGTGGGAGTCTGGAGGGTTCAAACCTCCATGTTCCAGAGCTCCGGGATACTTTCTTCATCGCGGCGACGCTTGAGCCACGTTATCAATGGCTCGCTGCGGTTCGTGAAGTCCTCGTTGACGCAGGCTTCGCACGACCGGAGTCGCATATCGCTCTTGGGATCGGCGAGTGGATCTCCCTCGACCGATCCGTACTTATCCCTCGCCCAGGTCATCTGGTCGCGGAGGTAGAGCTCGAGGTTCTCGCCCGCGCTCGCGTGGCCCATGTGCTGTTTCACGAGCTCCAACTCGGAGCACTTGAGCACGCGGCACATCCAGCCGCAGCTAGATGGCCGCAGGCTTCGATGGTTCGGTAGGGGGTGTTGTCCATCCCAGCCTGCGCCGGGAAACATCATCGTTACAAGAAGAATTTCCCGTACCTGTGGCCATGAACATCCGCTGCAAGTATCGGCGGAACATTTCGTCCTGCCAAGGCTCGCCGCACTTGACGCCACCTTCCTCAAAATCGTAGTGGCGGAAGAGCGGCCCTTCCGTTACGTTGTTGGGGATGAAGTAGGTGAGCATGACGTGCACAATTCGCATGACCGGGCACAACGCGAGGTTTCGGTCATTGTGGTAGACGCGCTTATACTCCTTGCGGTTCTTCGTGTGGTGCACCTTGGGCGACTTGAAGACGATAAAGTCGGGGAGCCCCGTGAGCTCGTTAAGAATGTCGTTGCCGTGGTGGTCTTTGGGGACGAGGAGGTTGTCGCGGATGTCGATGCCATCGTCCTCGGTTGGTCGGCCCGCGTGGCACAACCCGAAAATGATCCGGAAAATCGCCAGATGCAGAAAGCACCTGATCGACGGTTGAGCGGATGCCTTCGAGATCCTCTCGACGGCACGAAGACACCACCGATGAGCGCCAACGAGACGTCGAAGCCAACAATTGACGTCAAACCAGGGCGGAGGCGATACTTCGCGCGGAATGTCGGTGATGAGAGCGATGTACTCTTCGTGAAGCCTCTCATTGACGATGCGTTTAACAGCCGGGTGGGTCCAAGGAGAACGAACAGTACCCCAGACGCGTTCTGCCATTGCTCTTAGTGCACTCAACTGGGGCTGCATCGTGGACGGCACGAGTGCCTTCGCTTTAAGCGTTCCGACCACTGTATTGATAATGGGTTGGTCTTTTGCGAAAACACAGAAATTCAGATATGCAATGACCCAGGCAACGTGCGGAGGTTTGAACGTAACGACGCCGTTTTCATTGAGCTGAAGCCAGGGGTGGCTCATGAAGACTTCGTAGTCGGTCAACGCCGCGACGCGTTCGAACTCGATCCACATGTTCTCGCGCTTGCGAGAATACTGGTCGCTCCCAGTGTTCCCACTAAAAAGGTCGCCGAACGACACGTGCATTAGGGTCCCAACACATGAAAGAAGCTCTTGTGAGTGCACGCAACTACTATCTTGGTGCGAATTGGGATTTAAGTAGTTGGCAAAACAACGCAAAAAATAACCGAGTACCGACGATCCGTTGCCCTTGCCAAAAACAAACATCGTCCATGGCAATTGGACCGAACGGATAACCTTGTCCCTCGAGACATTCGAACCGACATTGGCAAAAAAATGTCATGGTACATTTCATCCGTCATGAGCATACCCTCAACGTCGCCATGGAGATTCCTGAGCGCTTTGGTGGCGCTCGCCAGATCCGAATGATCAGCTCGTACGGAATCCCGCGCGGTCTGTGATCGTTGGCACGTACCGACGACCGACCCCGGGTTTTCGAGCGCCGAGTGGGGATTTTCGCTGGTGATGCTTTTGACCAACTCGCCGATAAGTTCCTTTGAGCAACCAAGCATCGCTGAGACCCACTTGGAGCGATCAACGCCGCGATGAACAGACGACTCCATGCAGCTGTCGTTAAGTGCGAGACCACGATCCAGCATGGTTTCGATGACTGCTCTCGGTGTCTCTGAAAATGCCTTGTTTCCAACGCGCAATTGGAGAATGAGGGCTCCAAAAAAGCCCGGAACGCCGCCGATCGCGTACGCGCTGTTGAGACAGTTTACAGGCACTTCAACATTGGGCTTGTTTGCAAGGCTCGGCAGCTGGGGATGCGCTTCAAGCCTCCAGTAAAAAAGGCCGAAGCAGTCCAGCGCGTAACCCGCGCGCGCGGCATAGAGAAGTCCGTACCTTTGGTTGAAGTTGGCTCGGAGTCTCTCGGATGTGCTGGCCTCCAATGTCTTGTGAAATGCCCATTCGTACGTGTACACCTGGTACCCCCCGCGCAAGGCAAAGCGCCACCAGTCGGGATCGTCTGGATGCACGCCGATCATACGCGAAAATTCATTCACCGTGCAAGCTCTGGTAACACCGCCAGCGTGGCCAAAGAACGCGAAGTTGAGGAGACTCCGCAGGCAGGTGGGGGGAAAGTGACGCCGACGATTCTAGCGAAGCCAAGGGATCTGCGCCCGAAAGAATCGGGCGACCCTCCCCTTGCCGACATAACTCATATCCGCCGACTCCAACATTGTACAGAGCGTGTCGACGTGGCGCTCTTCCAAGTAGGCGAGCTCGTCGAGCACATCGCAGTGATCTTCCACACTGAAGCCGAGGTAAAACAACGGCCATCTCAGCTGGTACGCGTCTCGCGGCACCAATTTTAACTTCGAGGCGAGGTCCGTCAGCGAATGCGACTTGCCGAGTTCAATATTGACCGCAGCGTCGACGACACTCAAGTCGGGGGGCAACGGGATCGCGTTGAGTCGGCGCTTCCTCGAGGTCGGCATGGGACCGGAGGGGGAGGCGAGGAGCGCGAGCGTGTCGACGCCGAGATGTCGACGCCGAGATGGTTGAAATCCGAACTATAACTAAACGATGATGCCGTTGAGGCCTTCAAATCGAGGCTAACCGCCTAAAATTTCCCCAAAAAAACGGTTCATGCCCAACGGACGCTTCAAGTATCATATATTCAATATCCTATATCCAATATCAAATATCAAACTATGACATCACCTATACAATATCCCTATACATAGATCGGCGCTGCGGCGCCTTTCAGCTTACCGAGCGCCTCCTGAGTGCTTCTGTGCCGACCTCATCGAAGCCATCTTCTTCGGCGCCGTCGTCCTTGTCGTCGACCGGCTCGCACCCGCCGTGCACCTTCGCCCGCATCGATCCAAAAAAAAAGGGGCCGAATAGAAAATAGTGGAGGGCTAACACAAGCCGGCCACTGTTCTTTGATTCGGCCCCTTCCTTTCGATTCAATTTTTTGGATCGCACCCCGTTTAAGCCAAAAATAAGGCTTAAGCCCCCGGTAAAGAACGGGTCTTACTTGCGACTTATTAGCCCCATTCTGTATAGCTGTACCAAAATGCAAAGTGGGGTAAAAATCAGCACCTGAAATTTACAGCGCCGCACCAATTCCAAGGATTAAGAACGGCTAACGCTGGGGCTGTTGATCGGGGCTATTATTTCTTCAGCCTTTGCTCAAACACGAGTATGCACGTGTTGCGGCGGCGCGGTAGCACGACGCTGTCTACTATATACGGACGGGCGACGGACAGACGAACGGTCGGACGGACGGCCGTTTCGATAAATTTGTAGAGCCGTTACATAGCCGTTTCAGAGTCGTTGAACGGCCATTCTTTTTTTTTTAGGGTTTCAGCCCTGCGGGACCTCACTAATAATAAAATAGAGCCGTTTACAGTCCGTTGCTTTTCCGAAAACGCCTGGAGAAGCGTGACACGTGTGCGATTACGCAAGCACTTCAACAAAAATGGCGCGCACAATCCGCCGCAACCTTCACAGGGCGATGCGCGCCGTGCGGCGTCCTACGGTGGCAAGACCGCTGCCGAGGGTCCCTGTGAGACGGCGCATGACGGGTGCTGAACGGCGCAGGTGGTGTTTGTGGCTTGGTGAACTCCGCGCACAAGTCCACCCACATCTCGCCCTCTCCTTCCTCGCGTTGAACGGGTCGAAGGCCACCCAGTTGCGGACGAAGGTCTCCTTCATCTTCGGGTCCGCCAGGTGGTTGCCGCTGAACGACACCTTAGACGCGACAAACCGTATCACGACGCCCGCCGTAGCTAACCCCGCTTTTGTTGATGTTATCGAAAACGTCGACATTGATGTTGGTAGATTCCTGTTCCAGTACTTTCGGACTCTGTGCCCGGATGCTTGAAGGGGGCTTTGGTTCTGTGAGGAAGCTATGACACTTACCCCTGCACCACGTATCCAGTATCCATACGTCTTTCTCTTGTTGCTAGTCTAACGCCTCATTCCATTCGCAACATGGTAGCAGGTGATTGTCCTACTCCTGGTTCTCCAGATCACATTTTCATGGCACGCAACCCTTTTCGCCGTATTGTTGGCTGTGTCCTCTTCATCTCCATCATGACTCGCCCTGATATCACTTGGTCCGTCAATCAGTGTGCGCGTTTTCCCCACAATCCTGGTAAACCCCACTGGCACGCTTTATCCCACACTCTGCGTTATCTCAACGATTCTCCGGATCTTGCCCTTATTCTTGGTCGCGATTCTACCCTTCGTCTCTCTGGTTATTCCGACTCCAGCTGGGCCGACGACCCTGATGACCGCCACTCTACACCTGGTTTTTGTTTTCTCCTTGCTGGCTCTATGATAGCCGACTGCTCCCGCTCGCAGTACTTACTTGCTCGCTCTTCTTTTGAAGCTGAATTGCTCGCTCTTTACGCTGCTACTGCTGAGCTCTCTTGGCTTCTCAAACTTTTTGATGACTTTGATCTCCCTCGTCACACGGTCCCAATGTATGTCGATAATAGCACCACCGTCACCCAAGTCCGTCTCCAATGTCTCACACGGCGCACCCGCCATCTTGACATTTGCTTTTACAGCACCGCCGAATATCATCGCAACCACATCATTAATCTCCAACACATTACTCGTCTCGACACCCTTAGCGATATTTTCACCCGCCGTACGGAAGCTCCTTCCTTCCTCCGGCTTCGTGCTCGTTACCTCACTTCGTGATCTTCGCCCTGATCTCTGTTGTCTCTTTCTGCCACAATGCCTTTCCTGACGTCTTCCTTCAAGCTTCTCCTCTGTGAGGATCTCACTTACCCCTTTTTTTTCCCTTTTCTTTCTTTTCCAGCACCTGTGTGAGGACCTCACTTACCCCTTTTTCCTTTTCTTTCTTTTCCAGCACCTGTGTGAGGAAGCTATGACACTTACCCCTGCACCACGTATCCAGCATCCATACGTCTTTCTCTTGTCGCTAGTCTAACGCCTCATTCCATTCGTAACAGGTTCGTATTTGGTTGTGTGTGGGGAGCATGAAGGATGTGTGTTACGAATGGAATGAGGCGTTAGACTAGCGATAAGAGAAAGACGTAAGGATACTGGATACGTGGTGCAGGGGTAAGTGTCATAGCTTCCTCACACATGTGCTGGAAAAGAAAGAAAAGGAAAAAGGGGTAAGTGAGGTTCTTACACAGGTGCTGGAAAAAGAAAGAAAGGGGAAAAAGGGGTAAGTGAGACGCTCACAGAGGAGAAGCTTTGAGGAAGACGTCACAGAGGCATTGTGGCAAGAAAGAAAAACAGCAGAGATCAGGGCGAAGATCACGAAGAGAGGTAAAGAGCTCGAAGCCGGAGGAAGGAAGGAGCTTCCGTACTGCGGGTGAAAATGTCGCTAAGATTGTGAAGGCGGGGTATGTGTTTGAGATCAATGATGTGGTTGCGATGATATTCGGCGGTACTGTAAAAGCGGATGTCAATATGACGGGTGCGCCGTGTGAGACATTGGAGACGAACTTGGGTGACGGTGGTGCTATTATCAACATACATTGGGACCGTGTGACGAGGGAGATCAAAGTCATCAAAAAGTTTGAGAAGCCAAGAGAGCTCAGCAGTAGCAGCGTAAAGAGCGAGCAGTTCAGCTTCAAAAGAAGAGCGAGCAAGTAAGTACTGCGAGCGGGAGCAGTCGGCTATCATAGAGCCAGCAAGGCGAAAACAAAAACCAGTTGTAGAGTGGCGGTCATCAGGGTCGTCGGCCCAGCTGGAGTCGGAATAACCAGAGAGACGAAGGGTAGAATCGCGACCAAGAATAAGGGCAAGATCCTGAGAACCGTTGAGATAACGCAGAGTGTGGGATAAAGCGTGCCAGTGGGGTTTACCAGGATTGTGGGAAAAACGCGCACACTGATTGACGGACCAAGTGATATCAGGGCGAGTCATGATGGAGATGAAGAGGACACAGCCAACAATACGGCGAAAAGGGATGCGTGCCATGAAAATGTGATCTGGAGAACCAGGAGTAGGACAATCAGCCGCAGAAAGATGAAGACCTTTGGGAGCGGGAGTGAGTTCGGGTTTACTGTTGATGAAGCGATGTTCGGTAAGGATTTCACGGATAGCGTGGGATTGGTCAAGAGTGAGGGTTCTCCTAGGGCGATCACGCGTAATGCGAAGACCAACGTAAGAGGTGAGATCAAGTTCATTGACGTCAGTGAAAGCGCGGAAACGGAGGAAAAAGGCTTGGTAATGGCCAATGCAATGACGAGGGTGCGCCACAAGAAGATCATCAACGACCAAAACGAGACGGAGCACGACGGTAGAATTGAGCACGAGCTTGTAGTGGCAAGTGTCACCAGATCCGCGGACGAAGCCACAATCATTGAGAAGGAAGCGTTCCAAATAAAGCCACCAATTGCGACAAGCTTGTTTGCAACCATACCAAGAGCGACGGAGCTTGTAAACGATTTTGGGACCATCGGTAGGTTGGCGAGGAGCATAGCCTTCGGGTGGCCAGACATAGATGTCTTCGTCAATGGGAGCTTGAATGAAAGCGGAGCTGACATCCAACTTGTGAAAATCTCAGTCATGAACAGCGACAAAGGCTAGAAAGAAACGGATCGTGACGATGTTGGCAACCGGTGAGTAGGTGTCATGATAATCAATGCCGTGAACCTGGGTGTAACCGCGGACGACGAGGCGGGCCTTGTACGATTTGAAGCGGCCAGAGTCATACTTCTTGCGGAGGATCCACTTGAGGGTACAAATGTTGCCAGAAAAAGTCTCAGGAAGGCGAATCACATCCCAACAACCAAGCTGACCAAGAGAGCTGTATTCTTTAGCGATGGCTTGCAACCAGCCAGGACGCTCAGGATTGGTCGGAGCTAAAGCTTCACGTAAATGGGCGGAAGTAATAGTAGTTTCGTCAAGGTCTGAATACTGAGAGATTTCTTCGGAAGCAGAGTAATAAACGTGTGCATGGGGATCAACAAGGGTGTTAGCTAAACAAAGGGGGAGGAAGACATAATGAACTAACAAACGAAAGCTAACAGAAGAGACATACAAAGAGTTACAGGAGGAAACAGAAGCGACAGAGGAAACAGAATCAACATCGTGTCAGGAGGAAACAGAATCGCCCGTAAAAAAGTTTGTTGGTTGTTGTAACGCGCGTTGGTCGACTTTGCGCGGTCGGCCCCGTCTGGCACGACGCAATGGTGCACGTTTCGTATTGTCCGGTAACAGTGTATTCAGTGACGGTTGAGTTGTTTCAGGGGTGATCAGTCCCGATAAGGCCGGCTCCGGAGCATCAAAAACAGAAGACATGGGCGCGATTGCGGAAGATAAACGAGGGTCGTAATAAAACAAGTCAGGAAAACGAGAATCCACTAGAGACGGAGGAAGGGGTTGAGAGGACAGTGACTTACGCAGAGCGAAATTTTCGTCAAAAACAACATCAATCGAGTTGGGATGACAGGACCTGTGGGGCGTTGAAGCAATATGCGATATCCAGGGCCTGCAGAGAGGGATACCCAATGAAGATACCGGTTATAGCTTTGTGGCCATTTGTCGCCAGTAAATTGCAGCAGGACAGCCCCAAACACGAAGAAAATCGACACGCGCGGTAGAGTTTCATGTAGCATTTCATATGGCGTCATATATCCAGGATTAGAGGCATTTGGCATACGCTCAGAGATGAAGTCCGCCGTTTCCATGGCCCAACGCCGAAATCAGGTGGACGGTGCGCATGTACCAAAAGAATGCGAGTAATATCGCGGTTGCGCGAGAGCGTTCCACAACACCGGAAAGCGTGCGCCTGTGAAGTTTTGGACTGTGCTGCCGGAGCGCGCTTAAGCGCAATATTGTTGCCCAGACAGAAGGTTTCGAATTGGCCCATAAGAGAGCGGTCACGATCGGTGTAGATGAGGGCAATGCGATATCCGAATGGGCGAACCACGGTAGACAGAAGAAGTTCGAGTTGACGAGCGTTCGTAAGGGCATCGTGTCGTGGAGCAAAGTAACGCGTGCGGCGGCGCGTATGATCATCGACAAACGTGAGGATCGCGCGATCTTGATATATGAAGGATGGGACGCCGGCAAACATGAGATCGGCGTGGATAATAAGGTAGGGCGCAACGGCACGTGGACGAGACAAAGGCTCGGAGGAAGGAGGCGAAGTGGAAGCGGGAGCATGAGCTTTACGTTGGCCAACATGCGCAGCATGCATTTTACCGAGAGCACAAGCAGGACAAAAAGAAAACGACGCGGAGCTCGGGAAAAACGGTGCGCCAACAGCAAGAGAAGACAAACGCCGAAGATAGGGAGGACTATAATGACCAAGACGAGCATGCCAAAGGTCGAAGGTAAGTTGAGTGCGTTGAGACACAGCGGGAAACGCACAAGGGTCATGGACACGGGGGCAAGAAGAAAATGCCACAAAAGGTGAAACGTAGTCCGCGTAGGGCGCAGCGGTCGTATTGCCGATCCAACAGACGATCAAAGAAGACCACAGCGACGAATGCGGGGAATAACGTGATGCGTTTGGCGGTGACGTAAATACGGTGCGGATAAGCAGGGCCAACAACGGCCTGAACGGTGTGGCAATCGAAACCAACTTGTTCAGGGGTATGATCCGAAAATCCGTTTGTCACCAAGGCCAGGAAGATGAGGGTGAGAGGTAACGCGACATGTATACCATGAGGGCGGAAAGAGTGGGTGCAGGAGAAGGAAGACCACGATTGTCAAGAGGACCAATTGAAGGGAACGTTGTGAGCAGTGCCTGAACCAGAAACAGAAGCCAGTGCCGATAGCAGAAGTGATGGAATGCTGTTGACTGTTGTCAAGGTCAGTGAAACCAGTGGGAGGATGGGGGTGACGTTGGCGCCGGTATCATAGACAACGAGACGAAGGTTGGTGCTGTGAAGGTAGTCGCGCTCACGACGGTGAGCAAAGCGGTAAGGGCATTGGTGAGGAAAGGACTTGGTGAATGGAGGGATATGGAAAGAAGATGGAAATTGAAAGACGGGTAGGTAGGTGCAGAAAGGGATGGGTCAGGAAGGGTGACAGCGGTGGAAGGCGGGACAGAGGGTGTGGTGGAGGGTGGCAACGCTAGGAGCGGCGGAGAGGATTGAGATGGAGGCAAGAGGGGAATGGGGGCGGAAAGGTAGTGTTGGTAGAAAGGTGGATGGGGCCTAGGTGGGTATTGGGGATTGGACCGAGGTGGGTATTGGGAATTTGACCGACGTGGGTATTGGTGTTGATGCCGCGGGCGAGGGCGGGCGGTGGCTTGTGAGAGCAAATAGCGCTGGCGCTTATGACAATCTTTCTGGTGATGGCCAGGAATACCACAAAAGTGACAAAGATCAGTATGGCGTGGGCGCTTGCGATGGAAACCACGTGAAGATGAAGGTGGGTTACGGAATGATGATCGAAAAGGGGCGTGGGCTAGAACGTTGTTGAGAGCGCAAACAGCTTGAAGCGATGAAGTACTTATCATAAGGATGACGACCGTAAAAGTTGGAACGTTCACGACGACGGGGACTTTCACGGAACGTAGCATGGACATGCGCAGACTTGGTCTGAAGATAATCAAAAACTTTACTGTGGAGGCGATCAACGAAACCATCATATGTGCGCAGTTTAGGATCAAGTGCAATGAGATCTTAGACAAGAGCGAGTCGGGGATTTTCGTCTGAAGCAATTGCAATGCATGTGTGTCAGGGAAATCTTGATGATGCCGAGCAACTTGAACACCAGTGATGAACTTGTTAAGAAAAGACTCAAGTTCATCGATATTGTTGCACACCAAGGAATGCAGTGAAGCAATTGCAGACTGAGCGACACGATCTCCATGACCCATGTAAACATCAGTAATGCGCTTTTAAAGCCGCGTGAAGTTCATATCGCGGTTTTTACGGATATCCGCACGATCAGTATCATGCATTGGTAGCGCCATGAAGAGTGCACTCACTGTACCAGCGTTGCTGCTTGAGACCAAATTCTTCTTCAGAGCAGCCAGAGGCGGAAATCCTAGTCCAAGTGTCAGTGGTCAAGATAATGCGATCACCGGTGGAAATGATCATGTTTTCCAGGCGCCGGGTCCATTGGTGAAAAAGATGTCGCTCACCACTGAAGGCATCGAGTTTTTGCGAAAGCTTGCTATCCTTAATTTCGATCGAGGACATGATAAACGATAACGAACCGAACACGTAGCAGTGAGCTGAAGCCGAGGAGGAGTCGCCGTTATCCGTGAAGTCAAACAGTCGTTCGACCGCGACGAACGAACACCTGCTACCATGTTACGAATGGAATGAGGCGTTAGACTAGCGATAAGATAAAGACGTAAGGATACTGGATACATGGTGCAGGGGTAAGTGTCATAGCTTCCTCACAATGTGGGTGGGTTTGTGGGTATGAGGGATGCGCCTAACGTATTTGGTTGTGTGGAGACGTGGAAAGACGAAGGGTGGTAATGGTTAGTGGTTCCCAGTGCACGCAGAGTCTGTAAAGTGCCCCGAGAAGAGAACGACTTTCGACACCAGGAGCGCCGTGAAGAGGACCGTGAGCGCAGTGAAGAAGAAGAAGAAGAAGAAGAAGAAGAAGAAGAAGAAGAATCCTTCGAAGTAAGTCTACGTGGAAGTCTGCCGTCGTGTGAATGGCCGGAGCTCTGCCGTCGACCCCTTCCCACATCTTGGACCTCCACGCCAAGTACCGCTCCGAGATAGGCGGCGTGGACCTCGAGCCGTTATACCGCGGTGACAGCGAGGGCGAGGAGGAGGGTCCGTTGAAGGTGATGGAATTCGAGGAGGGGACGACGCGGGTGCGCTTGATTGAGGAAAGCTTTTTGAGCAAACCGGCGGCGATTGGGGAGCGCTGGCGGTTGCTGGCGGGGATAGCGCGACGGTTTGAGTTGGCGGACGGGAGCAGCGTGCCGTTGGGCGGTTCAGCGGAGACGGTGGAAGAGGCGTTGGTCGCAGCGTGCCGCGCCTTAGAGATTCCTTCGCACAACGCAAGGTACCTCCAGTTTCGCGGGGTCGAGCGAAGCGGTCCGCTTGGCGAGGGCACGTTTGTGTTGGAGATTCGGCTTTGGACGTCGGGCGTGGTGCGGGCGACGACGAGTGCGAATCCCATCGACGCGGGTCTGACGCGGGTCGCATATGCGCACGCGCGGCACGAGGTCCTTTCCGATAAGTGGCCATGTCCACGTGAGGATGCTGCCCTCTTGGCAGCGGTCCAGCTCGCGCGCGACGGCGCGAAGGGCGTCGGCGACCTCGCGTCGGTCGTGCCGGCTCGGTTGTTGAAGGCGCGGGACGCGGCGGAGTGGGAGCTCGATGTGTTGGTCGAGTTAGGGTTTCGGCTAAATGACCCGCACGCCGCACCCGAGAGCGACTTTTTGGCCGTCCTCGAGACGTGGGACACGTTCGGTACGGTTGGCTTGGACGCAACCATGCTGTCGCCGCGATCGTCGTCGCCCTCAGGGACGCTACGCGTCGGCCGACGCGGCCTCCAGTTTAACAATCTCAAGCTCGACCTACGACCACTGACCAAGTGGGGGCGTGTGGGCAACCTCGTGTACGTAGAGGACGCGACCCCTCGCCGGTTTGTATTCGATGTTGCAAGCGCCGACCTGCATGTCGTGCTCTCGCTCGTCGACGACTACGCTGTCCTCGATTGGGCCGAGGATCCGCCAGACCACCGGTACGTCCGCCCGGCGCACCACTTCTCCCGCTGTCAGGGCACCGATACCGGGGACTTTGTGCCCGCTTCAATATCATCCCAAACCTACCTCGGTTCGCTCTACGATAGCCTCGTGAGCGCCGTTATCCGACCGCCACGCTCCATCTACGATCCGCGCCGCCTGGGACCTCGCTCCTTCCGAGTCTCCGATGCCGGACTCCGCGTATCCCGACGAGACCTCACCCTCAAAAATACCAGAGGCCAAACCCTCCAGTGCTCGCACTGGACCTTTGACGACGACGGCAACGACCGAAAGCGACCCTGCGTGATTTTCGTGCACGCCAATTCGGCCGCTCGCGTTCAGGCGATTCATTACCTCGGGCTTGTCCTCTCATTGGGCGCAACCTTTTTTGCCTTCGACTGCGCCGGTTCCGGATTGAGCGAGGGTGACTTTGTCAGCCTCGGCTGGCGTGAGTCGCGCGACCTCCACGTCGTCACGAGGTACCTCCGCACCCTCGGCACCGTGTCCTCCCTCGCTGCCTGGGGCTGCTCGATGGGCGCTGCCTCCATCATCTTCTACATGTCTGGTGCCGGAGACACCACGAATCTCGATCTCCTGGACCCGCCCCGCCAAGGCCACTCCTCTCTCTCCAAACTGAACAAGACCAAAGAAAGCAACAAGTTCCACTGCCACGGAGGCCTAGACGACGACGACGACGACGACGATTCTCGCCGCCGCCGCCCGCGAGTCGAATCCCTTGACGCCGTCGTCCTTGACTCACCCTACGCCGATATCCACCAACTTGCCGTCGATCTCGCGGCGACCAGACTCGTCGGCGGTTTCTCCGCCCCGTGGCTCGTCGCCCAGGCCGTTCTCCACTTCCTCGACAGCACCATCCAGGCGACCGCCTCCTTCTCCATTCAACATCTCAAGCCGATAGACCACGTCTCTGACTGTGAATCCCCAGCCCTCTTCCTCCACGCCGAATCTGACGCCCTCATAGCTCCTGCCCAGCTCGAAAACCTCGTGAGATCCTACGCCGGACCGCGTGTTCTCGCCATGATTGAAGGCACACACTCCTCGCCTCGCTCAGACAGGACCCTAAACTTCATCGCCGACTTCCTCGCGACCCACATGCGCATTCCCAACAATCTCAAAAACCCCGATCTTGACACACTCCACCTCCCTTGGCTCAAAAACGACCATTTCCTCTTCAAAGTTAACCCCCTCCACTACGTCGCGGATCCACCCGACTAACTAGAGTGAAGCTTAGATTAAGAACCTCCCAAGCGCGCCGAAATTCAGGGGGCGGGGTGTGTGAGCACCAGGTGGTTTGTATGTGCGCAAACGACACGCCTTGGGCCGCTCTACGCGCAGCCAAATCGCGGATACTCAATTCGAAGGACCTGCACAGGCGGCTGGTCACCAATAATTACATTTTTTTTGTGAGGGACGTAGCGCACAGCCCTCGACACCAGCGACGCCGCCGACGCGACCAAAGATGGCCCCAACAGTCCCCCCGACCCTCCCGAGGCAGCAAATGCTCTGGTCTGTAAGAGTTTCGACGGACTGTGGCTTGACGGCCGGGGTCCGAAACCCCAAAAATAACGCGGCATGTGAATGGCCATGTACATGCGAAAAATGAGAAGGAGACGCAGTTCGAGCACGGCGGACGCGCCACTAGGTCGAGAGATGTGTGGTGGGAGTAAGGAAGTCGACAGGAGCAGCGCGAAAATCGAGGTGCTCGACCTAGTCGGCAGCCGTGGGCCCGTCCTCACCGCCGTCATCGTCATCATCAGCAGCAGCGCAATCGTTATCATCAGCATCGGCATAATGGCAACGGTCGCCTCGTGCTCCTTCACGCACTTCTTCCTCTTGCAGGGTCGCTTCTTCAGGTCGCCGCGAGTGTCGCACCGGGTGAGGCAGCTGGCATCGCGGCCTCGACACCGATCAGAAGGCCCTCGCAGATACAGCCATCCTTGCATCGATACCGGGCGGCCAGGAGACGCGCGTGGGGTTGGTCCCGCAGCTCGCTTTTGGGAGCAATCCTCCGCGAGCTGGCGCTTAGCCTCGGCCTCCTGAGCTCGGGGAGCCTCCTGAACTTCGCGTTTCCCCAGAATGTTCGACAGCTTAGCCAAACCGTGGCCGTCGGTGACCTTCACCCTGGACACGTCGGTCTTGCGAGTCGGCTTCGTCACCGGCAGGATGCCGCCCTCCTTCGGGTCGACTTCGCGCGAGGACTGGTACTCGATGATGGCCTGGGCTTGCTCGAGCTTGGGCTTAGTAGTAGTCGACGGTGTCCTTCGCAACGCCCGCGGGGGGATGGCCAGGTCGAACTCGGGCTTCTTGCCGACCGGTGGCGGCAAATGCATCGCGAACATGAGTTCTCCTCGACCTCCGTCAGCAGCGACTGGCCCCGGCGCACGTGCAGCTCGACGTCCTCGTCGAACGACACTTCCCTCTGAGCCGATCATCGAGCTGCCGCCACGAGATTCATTCATTCCACTCAGAGTTCTTCGACAAGCACTTTCTCGCTCCGACGCTTTCCTCCCGGCAGTATTTCAAGGCCTTCGAAAAAGTCTGTTGCTGCTTCCGCTTCTTGGCAGCAACGGCGTCCGCCGTCGCCTTGTCGAAGGACCGCCGCGTTTTGGGTGCGTCCTTCGGCGCCCGGCGCTTCCCCCGCGCCGACTTGGGTTTGGGGCCCGATTTTTCGCCATCGCGCCTCGAGCCGGTGGACGGCGGCCGCGTGTCGCCCGCGAGACGCGTCGCCCCACCGATAATCAAATGAGGGTGTAATTTGGGCCGGCGCGGCAGGGCTTTGGTTGAAAGTTTATGAAAGATAGAAAGTTGGAGGGGGGCGAGGGGGGGGGGGGGGCGAGCGGAAACGAAGCAAGGAAGGGTATGAGCGAGATCAAAGCATCTTGCGCGTCTGTTTTCTTCCCGCGTAGATCCCGCGCGGGCATCGCCCAGCGGGCTGCACAAAATCCGGCGTTCCTCGCACCATGTCCTTTAAGAAGCACGTTCAGGTATCTAGGGAACCACGTTCAGGTATCTTGGGAACGTGACTTCACGTTGCGGTGGGGTGAACTAGTGAGGTTCCGCAGCACAGAGCCGAAAAAACTAATAAAATAAATAAAATAAAATAGAGCCGTTTGTAGTCCGTTGCTTTTCCGAAAGCGCCTGGAAAAGCGTGACACGTGTGCGATTCCGCAAGCCAATCCGCCGCAATCTTCACAGGGCGATGCGCGCCGTGCGGCGTCCTACGGTGGCAAGCCCGTGCCACCACCGACCCGCCCCGACCATCCGCGGATCTTAGTTACCCCAATACAATTATTCATTGTTGGTGGCCTTGGTGAACTCCGCGCACAAGTCCCCCCACATCTTCGTCCTCTCCTTCCTCGCGTTGAACGTGTCGAAGGCCACCCAGTTGCGGACGAAGGTCTCCTTAATCTTCGGGTCCGCCAGGTGGCTGCCGCTGAACGACACCTTAGACGCGACGAACATCTCAACCGTATCACAACGCACGCCGTAGCCAACCGCCGCTTTTGTTGAGGTTATCGAAAACGTCGACATTGAAAGCAAATTTTCTGCGCTGACCTTTCCATTTCGTAGTGTTGCGGCCGCGCGGTAGCGCCGTCGCGCCCGCTCGCGGTCCTTTTCTTCGTGTTGCGGCTGTCCGGTAGCACGACGCTTTCGCGCTTGGTCGCGTTGCATTTCCTCGTGTTGCGGCCGCGCGGTAGCACGAAGCTGTCGCGCTCGCTGGCGCTCCTTTTCCTGGTCTTACGAAGCTGGAACCTTGCTCGAACATGCCATTTAATGGCTCAGACATGCTGATTTAACGGATCGCAGCCTATCTGACATACCAAGGTTTTGTGTACTTTACACTGATTTTGCAATTCTAAACGGCTAACCGCATGTAGACGGACGGATTATTCGATTCTGGCAGTTGGCTCCATCAACAGGATATAAATATCCCCCTGGTTGCGCCTTTACTCTACAGAGCAGAAAGAATATTGTAGTAAAACCTAATTTTACTTGTGCCGAGAATTCCGCTATGCACTGGTTAGATCACTGAGAGAGCATCCCGTCTCACCGCGCGAGTCTGGCGAGGTAGGTTTCCGGGGACTAAAGGCAGGGCCCCCCCTAGCCTCGGCACACGACAGACGATACATAGCAACACATCAGTGTAACATGTAATTACTACGTGCAGAGCATTTAGCAAGCAGTGGTAAGTCACCTGGGAAACCATCCCGTCTCATCATGAACGTCTGGAAGTATTTAATTCGGGGAATGAAAAGGTATGTTCCCTATATCCTCAGAACACGACAGGCGGCATCTAGAACTACACGAGAAAAGTAAAGTGTATAGTGCTACATACCTCGGGACGCGCTAGACCATGATGATGAGCGTAGGCACAAATCAGAGGACTATTTGATTGTGTATAAAGGAAGAAGAAGGGTAAGGAAGAGATCACGTTCTCAACGGACGGATAAGGGTAAGAGGCAGCAGATTTCTCTGCACCCCCTCGAGATGTCTTAAGCGCAAGGTGCGACTGTAGAGCATCTCTTGAGAAAGATGATGATGAAGAAAAAAGAGGGAATACAGTCTTGATGGTCACAGAGGTCACGTACGAAGCATCAAGAGTATAGAAGGGTCTTAGGACTTGGACTTGGACTTGGTGGAGCTGAGAGTCGATTTGACCCTTTTGAACAGAACATTAAGAAACACAGATACAACAGACAGTGTGTTAGGATTATTAATCATCGTCAGCTTCTGCTGTAAGGTGGTGAACACCAATAGCTGAATGATGTGGTGCCAAGAGAAGGGTGAGTGCAAGTAGAGCATTCAGTATGGATGGCGACAGAGAATCTAGTTGAAAGGTGTCCAGTTGGTTTTCCAAAAAAAAAAAGGTTGGACTTGGCGAACGAAGATAGAAGAGTCTTCAGATTCACATGAGAGCGGACGGAATGCTCTGAAGCATGAGAGCAACTTGTCACGTAGATGAAGGAGGTGATCGTCCGGGGAGGAGTGGCTGGTAGCATGTTGATCATGAGCGGTGAGTGTTAAGCGAGACAACAGCTCTGTGATCTTGTACAGTGTATAAGTAACACGTGGGTGTTGGCTGTAGTGTAGGAGGGAAGAGCCGGTTCTCCAGGGAGGTGATTGAAGCAACGGCAGCCTCGGTAATATAGATACGAAGAGTTTCCTGGAGTTGGTCGACTTGTTGGCACAAGAAGACGTCGAAATCAGCAAGCGAAGCAGAGGCGTAGTAACGATGGCGAGATATTTCCAGAGTGTGTTTAGCGTGGAGTGATGAGTAGTTTAACGACGTTTCGGTCAACGTCAAAAAAAGGGGTGCAGGAGAGCCTTAATGTTCTGCCTGAACATAAGTGTGCCGAACATTACATCCCTGAGTGATATCGGATTCTGTATCATCAGAGGATGATGCGTAGTTGTTAAGATGTTGTACACGCGATCGAGCAACAGTAGTAATCAATGCTGATGGATGGCTTGTTTTTATAGCCTGAGCTGTGCGACCTCTGTGTTCGAACACGAGTTACAAGAAAGTTAAGATGCTCAGGTGTATCTGAGTATAAGCCGAAGATCCATGCGAATGGCAGTTGAGTGGTGTCTGTGGCTGCATCGTTACTGATAGACTAAATGAGCAAGTGACGGATATTGCGTTAGACTGCTAGTCCATAAGTATGTAGCTCCCTTGGCAAATGATCGTGCGGTATGATGGTTGCGCGTATATGACAGCTGAGGCACCCATCACAGGGGGTTGGAAGGGAGTAGCATTGCGTGCACATACGATAGGTTGTATGGGCACCTGATCGGTGTTGTGACAAGCGCAGCAAACAAATGTTAATGGTTATATTTGAGATGGAATGTGACCATTCTTCTTGTGGTCATCTGTGTTGAGGTGACTCAGCACTTCAGTGGGGTTCACTAGGTGCTTGTGACTTCGAATTATATGTGGTAGAAGCAAGAAATGTAGGCTGTCCTAAATCGCTGAGACACTGAGACGTACAAACAGGATGACAGAATGAAACGTTCCGTGCCCCTGTAGCAGCCAATAGAAGCATAGCAGGAGCAGCTTCCCAAGTAAAGTGTGGGTAGCGCATGGATATGAATGTGGTCAGGTCTACAAACAACGAAAAGTCAGTAGACTCGATAGGTCAGTGAGTTCTCACTTCGCATAAAAGAGAGAGAATGGGTGACAGGGACACGGAAGTTCTCAAGGAGAGAGATTCCTCGCTTGTAAGCAGCATAGTCAATACTGAGGCCGTCCTGGAACGTCGTCAGCGAATGAGGTGAGATATGCACGGCTAGTGTCGGTGCAAACGCAGCAGCCAGTGTGGTTGCAGTTGTAGCAGTCATGGTTCGTTGTTTTTTTTTTTTGCGACAACCTGGGGGAAGGTTCGGCCGTGGAGAGCGAGAAAGGACTGTCCTTCAACCGACTAGTGAGATGCCGCGGCCACGGGAGTGTCAAGAAAAGATATGAACAACACTCGCCCGTGTACAAAAATTGTGGCAAAAGAAGGTAAGGCCAGGGCTAGTTTAACGACGTTGCGGTCACTAGAGTTAGGCATCTTCAATCCTGTAAAGGCTTGTCGTCAGAAGCATGATGCATACCGAGTAGAGAACGAAAAGTGGAGAACTCAGCAGCAAGTGGCTTTGTAAAACCATCCGCCACGTTCAGCTTGCCGGGAACATGATGGACTCGTATTTTCTGTAGCGAGATGTACTCACGGATTTAAAACCATCTGGTCGACAGTGCCTTGGATCGAGAGGACCCATCTGGGTTATTAGAGGTGTGAACAGCGGCAGCATTGTCAGACAAGAGAGGTAGGCTTCTGATGAAGCGCATATCTTCAGCAATTGGGTTGTCATTGTCATCGAAGTCAACAGGGTCAGCGGTGTTCTCACCATTAGCATTGTTGACGTAGAAGGTGGGGTTGACGACAAAGGAGAGTTCCAACAGCAGCTTGCGTAGCCAAACGACTTCATCAGCACAAATACTGAGGGCAATCAACTCAGCTTCGTGAGTTGAGCAGGAGACAATCGGTTGAAGTTTGCTTTTCCAACCAATAAGGCAGTTGAAAAGATAGAAGACAAACCCGGTGGTAGATTTCCTATCTTCCTGTGCTAAGGAAGGGGCATTGTCAGCGTCAACCATGGCAACTAAGGGGTCAAACTGTCCAGTAGATACATCCTGCGGTTGGTAGTCGACCACAGTGGATAGATCAATTCGATTAGCGGAGACAGTGCGAAGGTGAGCTTCAATGGCATTACCTTTAGGATGGAACCAGAGGCGAAGTGAGCGGTTTTCCGGCTTCTTGAGGTAGCGAAGCAAATGCTCTAGCATTTGGACGTGAACATACGTGGGTGCATGCATACCACGCGAACATCTGCCCAAGGCTTGCGAGAAGTCAGGTCTGCAGGCAACTTGCATGAACACCAGCTTGCCAATGAGGTGGCAAAGTGCGGAGTTGATGTACAACTCTGTTTTTCAGAGCTGGGAGTGCCATCTTTATACTTGAAGGACGATGACCATGGATATT